>PJEM01001854.1:0-99629 GCA_004023845.1 Helogale parvula
TTATACGGTCCGGAAGGCGTCGGCGCGAGCCGCGATTGGCCGGGCGCCGCTTCGCGGCCGCGAGCGCACGCAACACGTGCTCCGCCGGCGTGCGCGGCCCCTGACTTTCCACCCTTCGCGTGGGCAGCGACCCCCACCCCGCCGCCCCGGATTTCCAACCCCGGCGCCGGAATCCGCTGACGGACGATTTCCTGTTTCCGCATCGAACGGTCACGAACGCCCGGAAGCCTTTGTGCATGGGGTTCCTGTTGTTAACCTAAACGATTTTCATAATAGGAGCATAAAATCGAGTCCATGAAACCAAAGTCCGCTCTGTAGAGCATAAGGTGAATCATCACGTAGGCCTCGGCTGCGCCATCTTAGTAAGTCCGCATCAGTTAGCTAATTATATTGCTTTCACTTTGTCAGAAAAAAAATTTTTTTTCTTATAAATGAATAGACTGGAAAGCCGTCGAGTGATCATTTTAGACTGTTCATCTTGAGGACACTTTTTAAGCACCTACTAGGTGTCAGATAGTTTGCTGGATGCTGGAGGACAAAGAAGAATGTAATGATGGGGCCGCAGGATCCGGGGTCTAGAGGAGGAAACAGGTATCGGATAAATACAGTGAGGAGAGGGGATCACATCCCGGGAGCACGGAGAGGAAGGGCCTAAGCCTCGTAGGGAGGAGTCAGAAGACACTCCCTGAAGGACGTGGCATGTTCAGAGAACTATTAGGTAAACACAAGTGTTTTATATAGTCCAAAGCCAAGCAAAACAATATACTTTTTAGACCTTTCAACCCTAATTTGAGTTAATTTGTGAATGAACTGCAAGTGTCTGTCAGGGCATTCTCAGGCACGCTATATTTTTCAAAGACAAACGGAGTAAATTATTAAGAATAATTTAGAGTGGTAATATTTGGCACTTAAGTCAAAAAGAAAAGCCAAAATAAAAATCGTTGTATTACATAGGGAGTTTATTCATGCTTTTAAAAAACTATTTATTCTGAGAGAGAGAGAGAGAGCAGACACAGGCGAGAGCATGAGCTGGGGAGGGGCAGAGAGGGAGAGAGAATCCCAAGCCCTCTCTGAGCTGTCAGCTGTAGTCCGTGAGGGGGCTGCAGCTCATAAACCTGAGCCAAAATGCAGAGTCAGATGCTTACCTGAATGAGCCATCTAGGCGCCCCTATTCGTACATTTTTAGGACCAGATTTGGTCATTGTTCAGTGTTGTATGTGTCCCAATCCTTTTGAAAAGCTCCACAATAGCACATATTAACATACAGACTTAACACAAGGGGACCAGCACGATAAAGGGGCATCTGGATGCCTGCACACACTGGTGTTGCGTGCTTATCTGCCTTGGTATATGCTTTTTATGCTGTTTGTCTGATCCGATTGGAGTTAATTACACGAAACATTCCTAGGACAGAAGAGATGTTGCTGAAAGATACATGTGCCCAATGAAGCAGCTTCTTTCCCCAGTGACTGAATGGCTCCCAGAAAAATAAATCAGGTCAACACGTTAGAAAGAAATGGCGGAGCTCTCGATTGCCTGGTACTGTTTTCACAGGCGAGAGCTAGACGGTGGGAGTGGCCATTACTTGGACCCGGCGTGCCCTTTCAGGTGCACTTTGCGAATCAATGAAGATAAATTGCAAGGTATGGGAGAGAAAGCTACCAGAGTGTTCCTCTCTCACACTGGTAGTCAGACGGTGCCAGTTAAGTCATGACATGACGATCACCTTCCACTTGGTCTTCCCTCTGGCATGGGGACTCATGCGTGACCGCGCCCGGAGAGACGCGCCCACGGACAGCTGGGCCATCACAATGCTCTGAGTCACCGCAGTGACTTCCACGGCGGGGCTTTAGAATCAGAAGTAAAACCCGCCTAAGCCACATGCAAGTGTGCGTCTAAGGTTTCACTCTTTCCTCTTTACCAGTAAGTGCTATTATAAATAATTATCTCCACATCAGCTAGTCAGAGCCTGGATTCTTTCAGGTTGAGGAACACGTTTATTTAAATAAGGCTGCCATCACGGGGACACTGAGTTTAGATTTCTGTGGTTTTACTAGGAGAAAAATATTATTGTCTAATATGTAGCATTTGATGTCAAGAGGCCAGGTTTTATTTTAATGAGTTTCTTGATCTCTACCTCTATTTTCTGTGTTGGTATATACTCTCCTTTGGAAATGTTTACCATCCCTAAGTAACCAGCAAATAAAAATTTAGGCTAAATAAAATAACTCACAGTAAGTGACTTCATCACATAGAAACTAATGTTGTATCTTTCACATTACAGACCATTTTATATAACACCATGAATAACTTTATTCATATTGAAAAGACACATGAAAAGTATTGTGCAGCTATTTTCCTGGAGTAGGTATTTTCTTAAATAATAGAATATTGATGAGTAATTTAAGTGATTTATTGAGATAAATGCTTCTACTATTGACCACGGTGAGATGTTGCAGTAGGGATATTTGGATGATTAGCCCAGTACATCCCAATTGTCTTAATCTTGTTAGTTTCAATCAATCAATCAATCAATCAATCAAATGCAAATTGAGCTCAACAGTTGTGTTTCTAGAATGGATGATATGAGAGACAATAAAAATGCAGGAAAAAATGATTTACTGAAAAATCCAGTATATGCTACATGTTTTTTTTTAATGTTTATTTATTCTTGAGGGAGAGAGAGTGTGCGTGTGAGAGTGGGAGAGGGGCAGAGAGAGAGAGAGGGAGACACAGAATCCGAAGCAGGCTCCAAGCTCTGATCTGTCAGCACAGAGCCCAATGCAGGGCTCGAACTCATGAGCCATGAGATCATGACCTGAGCTGAAATCAGATGTTCAACCAACTCAGCCACCCAGGAGCCCCTATGCTACATATGTTATATAAATCTTATTTACTATCTTACGCTCTCTCACAGTCAGTATTATTGTTATTCACATTTTAAAGATCAAGAAAATTGGAGGGCGCCTGGGTGGCTCAGTCCATTAAGAGGCTGACTCTTGATTTTAGCTCAGATCATGATCTCACAGTCGTGAGTTCAAGCCCCACGTCAGGCTCCTTGCTGAGCATAGAGTCAGGTTAAGGTTCCCTCTCTCCCTCCCTCTCTGCTTCACCCCACCCTCTCTAAAATTAAAAAAAAAATTTAAAGATAAAGTTGGGTTCAGAGAACTTTGGTGACCTGTACCCATTCATTATGAGTAACAGCACTATTTGAATGTAGATCTGACCCTAAACTATGTGCTCAAGTTACCACTGAAGTTACCATTTTCTGTTTTTAAGCATTTCCAATCTGAATGGGCCAATGTATTTTACACACAGAGAGACTGAGACAAAGTCACACAGATTCACACGCACAGTGAAGAGGTCAGTCTGAGATTGTATTTAATCAGGTGCTTAAATTAGTGCCTGAGCTAGTGGGGCAGGGATACATGTTCTGATGATTCCATGAGGCAGCAGCTTGTGTGAGCGCAACAATTGTGACTAAAGGAGAGGGAGGGTGTGTCATGACTGGGCTAAGATTTGGGGATTATCAAAGTGAAGAATTGGTGACAGGAACCAACAACGATAACAGAGAAGGAGCAGAGAGAGGGGCCAAGGAATGGGGTCGTGGAGAGTGAGCACATTAGAAATATCAAGCAGTCGGGCACCTTTGTGGCTCAGCTGGTTAAGTGTCCAACTCTTGATTTTGGGTCAGGTCATGATCTTGAGGTTCCTAGGTTTGAGCCTCATGTAGGGCTCTGTGCTGACCACGTGGAGCCTGCTTGGGATTCTCTGTCTCCCTCTCTCTGCCCCTCTGCTCTCTCTCTTGCTCTCTCAAAATAAATAAACTAAAAAAAAAAAAAAAGAAATATCAAATGTTCAAAACAGGGTCAAATGACTAAGAACAAAAAGAATGAGGATTTTAAAAAGGATCTTTGGTCTGGCCAAGAAGCTCAATGGTGACTTTCAATTCAGTATTTTAACAAGGTCACGGGCTGGGAATACGGACCTCAGTGTTAAGGCGGAATCCTTAAAGCAACTTCCAAAGGAAAATAGACTCCTTGGCTTCCCCCTCTGTCACCCTTCTAGGCACCGGCTCTGTGCCCCTCCACCATGTCTGAAGAGAGTCCTCTCCACGGCCTCCCTCTGGGACGCCCTCCCTCTCTCCTGCCCACCGCTTTATCATCTCTGGGAACTATGTGAATTGTTTTTGTTGTTTTTTGTTTTTGTTTTTTTTGGTGTGTTTCAGAGATTTAATTTAATGTCATTTGGATGTTGACTATGATAATGACTTTCAGATGTGGACAGATTACCCTTGAAATTCTCATAGGACAGTCTCATTTCCAGAGGTTCTGTGGCTAATTTCTTTTGACGTAGCTACAGTACTGATCTGAGTTATTAAATTGAAAATGTCTCTGGGACCAAAAAAAAAAAAAAAAGCTTCTTCCTAGTGTATTCCAGTTGATAAACTTTAGCATAAGTATTTTTATGTAGAGGAAATACAGTCATCCCATTGAAATGCTTATTTCTTTAAAAAGATAAATCTGATCCCTTATTTTCTGGTAGAAATCTGAAGGCTGTAATTGACATTTTTATTCTTAGTATTCCCCAAAAACAGAACTAGAGAGACAAATTCAAACAGCGAGTTTGCTAATAGCGCAATGGGAAGACACCTTCCCAGCCCCAGGAAAGGGTTTCTGACAAGGACTTGTACACACTACATGCAAATTGAGAAAAGTCTTTTACTTATAAATCCGATAGTCAATGGTGGCTGGTAAAATCAAAGGGGAAACAATATGCAAATTGTTATTGCTGAGATAAAAGCTCACTGTTGTGCTTAAAATACCATTGAAAATATAACCTTCATTTTTTCATTTTTGAAATCTCATGAGAAAAAATAAGAACAAATGAAGGTCTTTGATGTTTAGAACACACTGGAGTTTTACGTGTTTAGAATACATGGGAATTTGAAATAAAATCAGAAATGTTTACACTTTTAAGTTGAAATCCTTTTCATTTTTTTGAGACAGAGAGAGAGAGAGGAAGGGAGGAGCAGAGGGGGAGAGAGAGAGACAGAGACAGAAGGAGAGAGGAAGAGGAACAGAGGGAGAGGGAGAGAGAGAATTTTAAGCAGGCTCCAAGCTCAGCCCAGAGCCTGAAGTGGGGCTTGATCCCATGACCCTTGGGATCCTCACCTGAGGGGAAATCAAGAGTCAGATGCTCAACTGATGGAGTCATCCAGGCAGCCCAAGTTGAAATTCTTAAGGAGAACTCATAACTGCACTTAGCTTTATCTTGATTCAGTAGATTCTGTTTAATTAGCTAATCTTCACTTACCCAAAAGCTGTACTTCGGGAACTGGACACTTCAGAAAGGTGACCCAAAGCACGCTGTCATAACTTCTTATCAAGACCTAGCTATTGTGATGTACTGCTTCTGCCATAAATACCTCACGTCTTCACGCAGAACTATGGGTAGGATGTCTCAGATTCCTATTAGGTATCTTTAATTATCGATGAAGGATAAGCCATCCTAGAGATTATAATTAGCATAATAATTATTATTTATACTCTGAGTTGGGACCAGTGGGGTTGAGACCTATTATATTCTGTTTGATTGTACTACTTAGGAATAAATTCTTTCTTTTGGCCTTGACCCATACATCCAGAGTAATGGAACAAAGAGTAATTTCTGTCAGCATTATGATAATCTACAAAAAACCCCCACAATATCATTCATCAAGTTATCATTAACTTAGATTTCACCCAGGCTTGTTGAAGAAAATTGGGACCGTCTCACCTAAGAATTGAGTTATGGTAAACAGCACCTACTGTGGTCAGCTTAAACTGCAGGCTGCCTTAGGTTAAGTGGATTCTAGTCTGTGTACATGTGTGTGGCCCTGCAAAACTTGGCCGAAGGCTGGTAGCTCTACCTGGTGAGGGCTTAAAAAGGAAAGTCTGTCTTTACATTACTATACCCTTATTGATGCCTACTGTGTGCCAAGCAGTGTTCTAGGTATTTTATCTAGTCCAGTGGAGTTTTTTTGTTGTGTTTTTATGTGGTGGGTTTTTTTGTTTGTTTTGTTTTGTTTTGTTTTTGGGGTGTGTGTGTGTGTGTGTGTGTGTGTGTTTTGTAAACCCTGCATTCTTTAGATGATCCATCCATGCACTTAATATCCTTGTTCCAGAAAAGAACAATTGACCAAATTAGGCCATTGAAGGGTATTTCTGGGACTTCAGCGGGGTCTTGGGAGAGATAGCCTAACTCTGCAGGGTCAGTCAAGAAAGCAAGGTCTAAACTTAAAGATGTTAGAGGACAGCACCTTGTTGGGAAGGAAATGGCCTACCTAGGAATTAAACCAGTGAAAGGAAAGTATACTGAAGATTTGGAGAGGTAGTATCTTGGCACCTTCGTTTGAATATGTACCTGGATCCAGTTGCACCAGAAGCCACTGAATATGACGGTAACGTGAAATAAATTGGTTGTTGTTAATGAAACCACCAATCTGAATCGCGGTTTTTCTCCCTTTTACAGAAAATGTCCTGATACATTTCTGTTCTCTGGAATCATCATAAAGAATTATGAGGTGTAGATATCATTATTCCTTTTGTGCAACAGATGAAGACATGGAAACCTGAAGAGCCCACGTAATCGGCAGAAGATTGTACCTCCCGAAGTGAAGTGTTGGGGTTCCAACAGTGCTTTTTTTTTTTTTTTGCTACAGCTCTTCTCACGTCACTGTTCACAGGTTAGAGCTGAAACATTTATGTTGTCCCATCAGCTCACTGTCCTCCCCTCCGTCCCATCCCGTGACTGACAGCACACATTTGTGCCACGTTTGGGTTATAAATAGTCTTTGGCTAAATACTTGCGTATTTCACTGAGTTAAAGCTCATGGGCCTCACCCACATCTTTGGTATTAAGATTGTGAACAAACCATCTATTTCAGGACTATTTAAAAAGAAGCCTTTCATTGTAACATCGTTTTGAAGATCCAAAGCACGGGACACATCAGAAGTACGATGAGGTACTAGTGTTGCATCAAGCCTTTCTATATATATACTTTTAGGAATTAATAATTATCATTTCTTCAACGAGGTAAAACGTATCCATTTCCCTGGGCTGTGGCCAGTTGGCTAATAAAACTGGAGTCTGAGAATGATGCGTTTAGGATCCTATGATTACAGTTTCTTTGACAGCATAGATACTGCCTTAGATGCTCTCTTTTCCAGTCTGTTTCTTGCCTGCAGTTATGAGTCCCATTCTAAAGCATCAGTCTCACTGGTTGTTTGGTTTCAATGCTGCATGATAAGAGCTTAGCAAATATTAACTGTATTATTATGATTTATTTATTTGTTTTTCAGAGAGAGAGCATGCGTGTGTGCGTGTGTTCAAGCGAATGAGTGGGGGAGGGGCAGAGAGAGAGAGAGAGAGACCAAGGATCCAAAGTGGGCTCTGCACTGACAGCAATGAGCCCAATGTGAGGTTTAAACTCACAGACTTCGAGATCATGACCTGAGCCAAAGTGGACACTCAACCGACTAAGCCACCCAGGTGCCCCAGTTATTTTTTATTTAAATTAGAATTCAGTGTGTAACAGGCACTGAACTTTTGCTGTGTGCTTGTTTAACTAAATGTCCAGCTTCTGGTAGTAGTGTCCCGGCTGCCAACGAAGAACGTGCACTCACACAAAAGAACTCAGATTCCCACCAGTGTGAGACAGTGTGCCCTTTCCTACACCCGGTGTTCATAACCCATGTTAGATACAAAATAAAGGATATATTTTTGTTTCAAGGTATGAAGGACAGCTCTAACTTCCTAAGAAATTTGTTCATCACAAATATTTTGTAATTATTTCTTTTCCCAGGCTCATGACAAAGTTTTGACATATTGATGGCATTTCTGGCTTTCTATGGGATTTTATTTTTTCCTTTGAATTTTCAAGGCATGACGTAGATGTTCAAGTTACAAAAATACGTCTTAAGACAATATTAAGGCAAGGAAGTTGGGGGGAAAACTTTTGGACACACAGGGAGGAAGGCAGGTACTTTGTCTTAGAAATGAAGCCGGTCTCCTATTGGAGTCAGGAGTTCTATGTCAAGAAACGAAGGTACCAGAAATGTAAAATCTTACCTGAATATGTGGTGTGATGGCAACCATAATAAGAATAGTGAAGGCAAAATATGTTTTGTTGTATGTTACTATGACCCTGAACTGGCCCACGAACTCACTCAAGTTGTACACGTGGGGGTTTGAAAACATTGGGAGCCGTCTGGCCACCTGAAAGCCATTCAGTGTGATGAGTGTCTAGCCGCTGACATTATGCCTGTCCTGGGATAAACCGGGGAAGGCGGTGCAGAGTGCTGGGGCGACGTCAGTGGAAGACCCAGCCGCGCGAGCAGTCAAATTCTGGCACATTCCTTAACCCCCTGAGCCTGCTCGCTTACCTGTAAAACAGGGTCCTAGATCTGTCACAGACTTGCCAAGGCCTATGAGAATTTTGATTTCCTTTGAAAGGCGACGTCCTCACTTGTGAGCCTCTGAATACACTGCCTTTTCTAAAATAATATGCAAGCTCTCCCTCCTGCCAGAAGTGAAGTCCACTTTACCACTGCTGAATGTCCACAGCCGCCTCCTCTGCTCTGCAAGGCAAGAAAAGGCTCTTTTGTTCAACCGCTGCTTCCTGTGTGCGCACCGGGCACCGGCCTCTGCTGGGCACTGGGATCCGGTGCTGAACAAGGCAGTTGAGGCCCTTGCTCGCCCATGTGAAACCCTACATCAGCTGACTCAGTCTGGACTTGGAACAGAGTAGCTATCCAGTTTTTAACAACAGATTTTCTCACAATTATGCAACTTGTTTGGCTCTTTTCTTTGTCAGATGCCCAGAATGTCAAATCATCAAAAAGTCAAGAGAAGCCTTCATTGGACCACCAACCTCAGCATTAGTTCAGCATTTTCTTTTCCTCCTTGTCTTTCTGACCATTCTCAGGCCTCAGCGTTTCCTGGCATTTTGGCTTCATTTTCCTTGGTAACTGCCTCTTAGCTTGGCCTGGGGAAGCTTTCTACATGGCGTGCTTTGGCGAGCTCCCCCACCTGGCCTTAGATGGTAATGTCTCCAAAGGCAGTAGTGGGCTGGGTAAGTATTTTGCAAAGATAAACAAAAATGAACATGCATAACACTGAAATCCGTGAAGTCAAGAGAATATTTTTCTTCATTCATTCCAGCACTCACTCAAAAATAAGAAAGCACAAAAATGTGTATTAATATGAATGAAATTAATATGAATGAAAACCCGCACGAACAACAGACCCATAGGTATTCGAAGAGTGAAATTTCCAGAAACGTCGTATGTGTCTGGTATTATATTAACCTGATAGAAATGGAAGCCAAACTTCAACATCTCAGCAAGAAACTGGAATCCTTGAAAAGGACATCACAGATTTAAATGCAAAATATATATGTAAAAAAAGAGATGCCTTAGAACTAAAAAACACAGTACCTGAAATTTAAAAACTCAATGGGTAGGTGTTCCAGCAGATGAGATATAACCAAGAGAAAGTTAGTACATCTGAAGACAAGTCAGTACAAGCCATCCAGGATATTATCCAGGATGAAAGAGGCAAAACAAAAAAACAAGAGGAATGGAATTAGAAAATCTAACGTATATTTAATCAGGGTGTTAGAGAGCAAAGAGAGAATGATCAGAAGCAAAATTTGGAAAGATGACAGCTGAGAATATCCCAAAACTAATAAAAGATATCAATCCACAAATTCAAGAAGCCCAATGACTCTGAAGCAGGCTAGTTAAAAACACACACACACACACAAACCCCAAATCCTCCTCATCAAGAACTGAGATACTATTCTACTTGCAATGTAATAAGTAAGGCTGCCACACAGCAGTTTCTTGGCTGCTGCCATGAACACATGAGCCTCCTGGGTCAAAGACTTTATGTTAGGTCAGAGGACAAGAATAGAGCATTTGCATCAATTCCTCTTGCCTCCAAGGGCCTCAGGGACGACACACAGGGGGCCCAGGCATGTGCTGCATGTGTAGTGGATTTGTGTTGCAAATCCAAGGAACTCCAAAAAAAAAAAAAAAAAGACATTGATCTCTATTTACCAAGGCTATTTACTATGCAAATATCCTTGAAAGGAGAGTCTAGAGAAAAAACAAGTATGTCTACTTAGAAGAAGGACACAGACTCAAGAGACCATGGAAAATTGTGTGCCAACATCTTCACCCTTCATTTCTATACCATCTTGGCCTCTGACTCCCAAGAGTATGTCACTCTGTCAGCCATTGTGACTGATCTGAAGACCTAACAGAAACCTCAACCAAGGCTGGGACCCAACCCATCCAATTTCTCTCACATTACACGTAAATAAGGCTACTATTTGCAAGACCCCAAGCTGTGGGATGAGGAAAATCTTGTAGTACTGATTTTAATCATTCCCTTTGGAACCCTGGACCCAAGCAGCTGAAAAGCCCCCTAAGCTATGAGTGCCTGCAGAGGTAGTTTTACTGATCACTTTAGCTAAAGTTAGGGACAAATTTTGAACCATCTGTTCTCAATGCAATAATCTCATTGTAGGGATCATTACCTTCAGACTATGTGAAAATAATGAGTGTCTTATTTTCGTGGGAGCAACTCCAGGTAATTAAGGGTAGCCCTGTTTTGGAGAGATCTCTGCAGTCATCTTGTTACCCAAAAGTGGGTCTGCCTCTTGGTGGGTGTCAAACCAAAAGACAGAACTAAGCCAAAGAATTGGGGGGAAAAAGGGTTTTCCTTGCAGTACTAAAGGAGAACACTGGGAATATTTCCCAAAGCAGTGTTTCCTTTAACAATGAAACTCGGGAAATTTTAAGCTAACAGCACATGCATATTCATGAAGGGGCTTACATAATGAGGCCTTCAGCATGGAATTAGGGCAAAAATCATCTTATGGTGACAGAGTCCAGGTCTTAGTTGATGGGGGTCACGAGGGTCAGCGAGGGTCCCTATCAGTTCTTTGGCTCCAACTGGTCTGGTGTTTGAGTGCTCAAAGTGATTTAAATCCCTCAGAGAAAACTCCAGAATGTGTGTCAGGTCAATCATTGCTTTTAAAACAACAATAGGAGTTTTACCACTCATTTATTGCCCCTGGGATGATTAGGGTACCTCCTGGCCTGACATTCTTTCGTTCCCTTAACCTCATTAACTAGTGAAATCCATTCCTCTGCGATTCCCACATATCCCAGGAAGTTCTGCAAGAAGTGTGCTATGGACACATAGTGTCTGTCAGGCTTAGATCACAAGATGGCCAGGACCTGAAATGACTTTTCTTAAGTGAAGAAAGCTACATCTCATCTTTTTTTTTTCTGGGGACCCCTAACCCATTCTACTTACAAGTTGAGGGCCATATGATTCTACTGGTGGTGTTTTCTAATTCACTCCTTAAGTGTGACCCACTCTGGCTTAGGAGGAAGGCCGGTGAATGGCTGTCTCCTACACGACCTGTACCGCCTCGAGGAGGCTCATGTGCCCTTGGAAAGAAATCAGGAGCGGGCACGCATCCATGGACAGAGCAGAGAGGCCACACGCGCCGAGCGGGGTGACCTCTCCCCAGCCAACTTAACTTCGGTCGGAGCCGTAAAAGTGGACGGCACCACTGGAGATGTCTTCCAAGTTTAATAGAGTCTTCTCTGGTCCATGACCCTGGGCGGGATTAGGCCTTTTGTGTGCCCCAGGCACATTGCCTTCTGGGACCCCCTTCTATGAAACAAGAAAAAATATTTTAAAAGATCAAATATTAGATTTTATGACTGCCTTGGTATCAAGAAAAATACAGGGTGGATTATATCTGTTTTCTTCAGAGTTTAAAAGCAATGAAAACATTTTCAGGGTCCCCTAAAAATATCCTGACTTGAGGGATTATGCCTACTGTGGCTAACAGGGTGAACGGGCCCTGACCACACACGGGTCAAGGCGCACCACCCGCACGAGAAAGTGGAACCCCCAAGCCCAGATGTGGATGACTCCACGTTAGGTTTTACCCCTTAGAACTTACTTCTCCGTGATTCCAGCCACGGTAACCAATGATGAAGTCCTGAGGGACTTTGATAATTAACACCCTTTCCCTCCCAAAGGAAGAAGATAAATAGTAACAAAGGCGGGGTCAGATATCACCGTTATTACCAATAAAGTTTAGGTTGCAGAATACTATGCATTTGACTCTTGTCTTTACTCTCAGAACTAGGAAGATGCATCCACCCAGTTGGTAGCAATTCTGGACCGAAGCCGACAGCTCCGCGAGGCCAGGGAGACCTTGCTCCTGGGGGAATAGCAGAGCCTGCTTCCTTCTGGTAAGAAGCTGGTTCCTAAGAGGTAGACAGACCTCGAATGGAGGTGAGCATGTCTGGATTCTTCTCCCCACGCTTGACAATCGGATCGGATTAGTCTCAGTGCAGGGATGGGGAAGAGGGGAAGTCAATAAAGCTCCCCTTGAGTCCTGTACCTAGGAAAAAGCATCAAGTATTCCCTTCCAAAGAGTCAATGTTGAATGTTAAGAATATTGAGGAGTTCTTAAAGGATTGGCAGGAAAACAGAGAAATTATACTTAATACTCTTTTTTTTTTACTTTGTAAGTGCATTCTCCAAGCGGAAGAATGAAGTTATACAGCAAAAGCCTTATATCTCAATAAGCCAATAATACTTTAAAATGGTTATGCCCAAGTCCTCTGAAATAAAGGTACTTAAAAATACTGGAGGCATTTTTCCCCCAACGATCACTGGGAATACAGTGATGATCAAGACAGTCCTCCCCTCACGGAACCTATATCCCTGTATCTTACAACAAAAGGCACTCGATAAGCTCAAACACTCGAAGGAAATTATGCCCAAATTTTGATTCACAGTTTTCTAAGGATAAACATAAAAATGAACATTATTTGAAGAAAGTCGAGAAGACAAAATGTAGCCTTTGAATTCTTAAGACTGCTATGATTAGTAAAACAAAAAAAAGATATTTATTGACTGGTTATGAGTCATAAAGACCATCGTCAGTTGCTGACCCATTTTTCTCTTTCACATCTGCGTGTAGATCTAAAAATACATCCTCAAAAACTGACAGCAAAGAGTTACCATCATCAAGTCCCTCTGCCAAACAGGGAGCGTCTTTACTCAATAGAAAATACTTAATTGTACCAAGCATTAATCAATTAAATACCCACAACACTCCATTGTAGAAACTGTCTTATATATAAAGCCTTGAGGCTTCATACTTCTTCAGCTTTCTCTCGGGACGATCCATTTTATCAGTTAGCATCTAGCTGGGCCAAGTTGCATTTAGTTTTAGTGTCGTGTTGATTTGTTTCATCAATAAATGTCTGGTGAAGTGTGATAATCAGATTTATGTTATAGGCCTTGGATAATTGTGCGAGGTGACCTTGTAAGGTAATTATCATTTAAATTTCCTTCAACCAGGTACGCTTTCCAGTGACTGCAGCCTCCGTATCAAGCTCTGTTCTTAATCCATTTCTCGCGTGTTTCTCAGTGTTGCCCTTGAACCACTCATTAGTGGGGACACCTCCATCGTTAATTTACTTATTGTTATTATAATTGATGGCAACAATATTGTGCATTTCTAGTCAGTTACTGTAATAAGTCTTGTAATTTTAATAATTACTTTAAAGTTGCGTTGATGCATTGTTAACATTAATCATCGCTACAGTGTCCCTGAAATGCACGTCTTAAACCTGTCAGCACACACACACACACACACGCACACACGCACACACACAGATTTGATGTATGATAACTTAGAAAAGAATCCTGCCACAAATTCCTTAAACTCAATTGAGGCATGAAAGAATTAATGCCACAAACTACATTTTCTGACAATCCCAATGCTAAAAATCATTGTTACAATCCAGCTTTCAGACAAAATTAGGCATTCTTGGAGCAATTTTGCAAATGTATTTCAGTTTATTTGTTTTTGAGAGAGACAGAGGCAGTCCAGCAGGGAAAAGGCAGAGAGAGAGAGGGACAGAGAGAATCCCAAACAGGCTCTGCACTGCCAGCACAGGGCCTGATGTGGGGCTTGAACTCACAAAACTGTGAGATCATAACCTAAGCCGAAACCAAGAGTCTGATGCTTAACCAACTGAATCACCAGATGCCCCAGCAAATGTATTTCAAAAAACAGGTTTTCTTTTTCCCTCTTGGAGTGATTCTCAGATATCAGTGGATTTTCTCAAGTTCCTCATTTATTTCCATAGATTTTAGCATCGGTGATGGGTTATGTCAAGTAGTCTTATATTTGCCACATGATGGCTTCTCATTACTAATTTTCTGTAATGTGCCCAGAGGTGTCATACGTAATGTGACCTCCCAGAGATAAAAAATATAATCTCATCACAAAAGGCAAAACTTGAGTTTACTGCTGCAAGCAGATTGAATAGGCATTTCTTTTGGCATTGTCCTCTTGTCCTGTAAGACCAAAGCTGCCCTTTGCCACCGTCCTTGGGCTGAACGCGAATGTGTGACTTGGTTTGTTCAGTGATACGTGAGCACACGTATGTCCCTTCTAGCCCAAAGCCTGTGGTGCCTGTGCCCGGTTCAGCACGCGCCCTCTTTCTGGCCAAGGTGAATACGAAAGCAAGGAAACAAGCCTCGTGGAGCCTGGGAACTTGAATGAAGACAACACAGAACAGAGCCTCCATCTTCTCAGCAGGGACAAACAGATGAGCAGGAAAAATCCTTCCCGTTTTTAAGTTGCTGACGTTTTAAAACTGTTACCACAGCTTTTCGCCTCTCTGAGACACAAACAAGTTTGATCAGTCCGAGCCAGGCCATCATGAAGCTTCCCTAATGCGAAAACGTGCTGAAGATTTATATTCATTCATTCAATAAAACTATATTAAGTGCTTGCTAGGTGCCAGCACAATGTGACATATTAGCAAGACAAGTGTGAGCAAAACAGCTTTCATCATGGAGCCTATATGCCCGCGGAGAAGGCGAATAATAATAATTTAAAAGACAAACACTGTGATGAGTGCCATGTGGGAAATAACTGTGGGGAATTAATGCAACAACAAAAACATAGTAACAGGGGTGACACACAATTAGGGCAGCAAGGGGACCCCTGCTGGAGAGACTGATGGAAGCAGAGACCCCGACCAGGAGCAGGCTGGCCACGTGGAGTATTCGGGCACAGGCTGGAAGGGACAGGGTCCTGTGGCAAGAAGGATTTTGGTTTTCCGGGACCTGTGGCCGGAGGGGGAAGTCCGGCAAGAGCCGGCACCGCGGCGGTGGGCTGGGGTCCTGGAGAGTGGGCGCGTGATGCACCATCCGGGCGGCCCGTGGCTGTCCGTCCTGGGACATTGCCCAGCGCCTCCCTCCTGCGCCCCTTCGCCTAGGGGACTTCTGCCCGAGGCGCCCACGCGGCCACATCTTAGGGGGCGCGTGGAGCTTACTTTGAACTGGATGAAAAGTGTGAACCTGAACAGTAAAACGGCCAGTTATTTCACCAGCAAAAGATGAGTTTATTCGGGAATACAAGAGAATCGCGTTCCTGGACAGACAAGCTGCGGCCGAACCACAGCAAGCCCGAGGAACGGAGGAGAGGCGCGCCGTTTTACGGAGAAAGGGGGTAAATCGGGGAAGCTGGTAGGACCGAAAAGTCCGTGGGAAGAAACGGGGGTTCCAGGTGCAGTGGCTTCTCACTGGCGGAGCTGTTGTCCTACGGCGCTTCCGCCGAAGGAGTGGAGTCGCCTCCACGTGCAAGGTCAAGACTGTGTAAGGTGACGTTCATCTCTTAGGTTGGATCTGCGATGGAAATGGACTTGGAGTGCCAGGGCGTGAGAGCTCCCCGAAACCTCCCGAGTCCATCAACGCGCGGCTTCCCAGGACCGAGGCTCACAAAAGCGGTCGAAGGGCTTTCATCAAAGCAAGGGAGGATCATTTCAGCCGGTGTGCAGAGGATGAGAGAGGGCGGGAGTGCAATCAGAGGGCATCCCGTGGAGATGGGGGTGGCCGTGACCAGGGTCACAGAAGGAAACACTGAGAAGAGCGCATGAAGGCCCCATGCATTTCAGGGTAGAATTGAGAGCACTTGCTGATTAACTGGATAAGGAAAGAAAGGAAGGCGTCCAAGAATAACACCAAAGCGGTGGCAAAGCAAACTTTTGGATGTGCAGTACCAGAAAATTCAGGGTACCGGAATTCAACACTGCCTTCTGAAACTTGGATATAACTGTGTAAAACTAACAAAAAAAAGTACTGAGGAAAAAAAATACGCAGTGCCGAACATCTTGCAAGATATTTGGGCTTCATTTCAGCAAATTATCCCCATAGAAATATGTAATCAGTATACATTTAAAAACATGGCCCCAGATTATGATTTCTGTATTCTAGTTCTGTTTATGATTTCCATATTCTAGTTCTGTATATTACATGGTATTTGCTTAATAAATTATTGGCAACTAATTACCATCTGGCACTTTGAAACTAATTAGCCGAACTTAAGTATTATAAACTGAATTACCAAAAAGTAAGAAAACATGGTTCATGTGCTTTATAATGTACCAAGGAGGCTCAGAAGTCAATAATGTCTTGACAGTCCAGAAAAAAAAGAGACTTGTTTTGATAAATCTAATGCCACAAAATGACATCTTTGACTAGGAATTATATGACATAAGCATTTGAGAATGAATAGAATAAAAGAAAGTAAAAATTAAATAGCACAGAAAGAACTGTTAAGGGGGGCAGCTACCTTACCTGACCTAACACCTATACTGTTGCTACTGTGATCTAGAACGTGCTGCTGCTGTCAGTGACCACCCGAACCACCTTCCCTGCGCTGTGATTCCAGAAGTGGCTTCACTCAGCCTCCAACTCAGGGACACTCTTGCCTGAAAGTGTGGATGTCAGTGCCCTGTTTTGTCCTGTAGCCAGTCAAATAAGAGGTTCATCAAACTATATCTGATTGGCGAAATCTAAGTCACATGACAGTACTCTGGCAACAGGAGTGCTGGGAAATGTAGTTTCTTAGATTTTGCACTGGGGAGGCAGAATGCAGGATGTGGACAACTGTCACCATTTGGAGAGAGGCATTTAGGTAGACGTCAATGACATATAACCACCATAATTAACATTATGGAATCTTCTCTCAAGATTAAGCTGAATCGATTCCATCATCAACCTACTCAGTTTTTCACTGACAAACTAATAAAAAAAATTAGGAACCAAAGAATTGCAGAGGCTCAATTTGGAATGTTTCTTGTGAATAATGATTATTTGAAGATCTGCACTTGTATCTTCAGTAATGGACCGGCCGATAAATTGCCTTTTGGCAAAGTCATCTATTAAAAAGTTACTTTCACCCAGTAAAAGTATAATTGATCATTCAAGCTCACTGGAGAGCATCTGGGCTCAAGAGGTTTATTTATGGTGTGTCAGATCTAAATATGACGGATAGTTTGGTGAAATGCTTCTTTTATAATTCTGCTGGCTGGTCTCCAAATAATTTACTCCTCGCCAAGTCAGAAGCAGCCAGGGAGGTATCTTTTTATGGGACGTTGGGGCACCAGCCCCAGTAGGAAAGCTCAGTGTGCTGGTGTTACTACAGTTTTCTGTTTTCTTTGATTCTAGAGTTCTCTGCGCATATGAGTTTGCTGATGGAGACTGACTGGCATCAGTCATTCTAGTATCTTCCAAAGCAGCTTTTAGGAAGCAATCTACTACAGTTTCTGGTAGGAGGCTCTATGTGAGTCCTTTCAAAAGTAATGGGGAATTTGCCTGCTATCTAATGGGTTCTCTTGTCACTGAACATTATTGTTTGAGGGAGCAATAACACAGATAATGAACAAGTCTTCATTAAAGCAAGTCTTCTATAGAGGCAAAATCCCCCTGGAACAACAACAGATATTAAAAACACACAATGGAACCATCAAACTAGTGTTTCATGGCTATAAAACAGACTCCTCCTCCTAATGTGGTTGGCTTAACTGAAATATTATTATGTTTTGTTTTGACCAGCCTAATAATATACAATTATCTTGAAGGAATAATAATTCTGTTAGCTTACACACACACACACACACACACACACACACACACACACACATCACTTGGATATATAGATATTATATATTAAAGATATTTATATATATTATAACAATGTATACATACGTAATAGTTTCCAAATAATTTAAAGGCACATTTTCTTATTTAATTCTCATAACACTTTGACTGAACAAAGGCATTATGTAGGCTGAGTGTAGACTACAAATAAAAATGACAATTTACCTATTCTTATACCACATTATCTAAAAAGTTGCCTTCCATCATTTGAGATCATCAAATATTTTGATTTTACTTAGGCAACTATGACAGGCACTAAGAGGTATTTCTCATTTTGAGATCTCTGCTAAATATAGCTCCACTGAAAATAGTAGTGGTTAGTTCACAGCTGAAAATGCATTATGAAAGGGAGCAGAAAATGACTCATAAAATGGTAAACATTTGAAGCAAGCAGCCAAAAACTCTTAGAAGACTGATACGGCATACGGCAAATTAGAGAATCAGCATCGATCCCCACTACCTCTTCCTCAGTCCAGAGTATTTCTTTGGATCCCAAATAAATGTTCCATATGGATAGTCTCTAATTTTGCACTGATGAACATGTTTTGGTCATGGCTATTTTTCAGTGCGCCACAGTGCTGAGTGCTTACCTAATTTGTAGAGAAGTTTAGTGCATTTGTCCAGCTATAGGTATAAACTCCAGCAATTTCAGTGTTTCAGGCACCAGGTTGGCTTTGATTAAAGAGTATAACTATTGGGGTGCTTGAGTGGCTCAGTCGGTTAAGTATCTGATTTTGGCTCAGGTCGTGGTCTCCGGTTCGTGAGTTCAAGCCCTGCATTGGCCTCTGTGCTGACAGCTCAGAGCCTAGATCGGCTTCAGATTCTGTGTCTGTCTCCCTCACTCTCTGCCCCTCCACCGCTTGTGCTCTGTATCTCTCTGTCTCTCTCTCTCTCTCTCTCTCAAAAATAAATATTTAAAAAAAGAGTAGAAACTTCAATTATGGATAGGATTCAAATCATTTTCCATGGAACACTTGGAAAATGCAAGAAAATCAGGAATTATGACTAAATATGGTATGGTATCACCTAACTACTCATGTTAGTGTTCGTGAGCTTTGGATGTTAACAAAACTAGGACCCTTGCAACAAGTCTGGTTTGGGGGAGAAGTCTGTAGGATATCATCCTCAGAGGTTGGATGCAGTGGGGCCCAGAGAACTATATCTAAACAGATATCTCAGACTATTTGTTTATAGCCAAGTCATGAAGCAACGTTTGGGAACGAAGCACAGCTCTAGAATATCTTGGCTTTCATACTTTACAATGGAGGCACAAGATTATCTATCTGCTCTAGCATTTGGAGTGAATCTGTAATATATTTAATGGGAATTAAAACAGTATTTAACTACTTTGCAAGAAGTTACTATTTAAAACCAGAGATGATGAATAAGACGAATATAGTTTATAATAAAATAGCAAGATTGCATATATCATAATTTGCGTTTCAAAGTCACAGAGCCAAAGTTAGGACCTTTTCCTTTTCTGAATCTATAGATCATGCCAATAATCGTGACTGTTATCACTGCTTGTATTGGATTAGTCTTCCAAATAAAACTCGGTATGACTTGTGTCAAACATATTGTTTCCTCCCCAGTTAATTTTGTATATAATATTGGTGTACTCTACCTTGGTCACAATAGAGTAACTGCCTCAAATTCTAAGGTTTTGTTTTCTTATAGACGGTATAAACTGCAATGCCAAATTTTACATGTGCGAATCATTGATTTGTATGAAGAATGACTCATCAAAATCCATTTGGTACATGAATGTCCCAATGGCTAAGAGCTTGGACATAAAGATCGAGTTGAAGAGATGGGCAGGGATGAAACGAAAACATTTAGTCCTAGGGAAAGAAAACCCCCAAAACCAAATAATAACCATAATAGCAGCAGATAACATTTATTGAGCACTATAATACAAATTTAGGATACATAGAATTATCTATAGTTCTCTATATCCTAAAATATACCAAAATATAGACTTTATTCCAAGTATCTCGTTTCTTGCAGCATCTCATTTGTTATTCATGATACCCCTGTTATGAACTGAATTGTGTCTCTCAAAATTCATATATCAAAGCCCTAACCCTCAATAGACTGTATTTGGAGATACGGCCTATAAGGGAGGTAATAAAGGAGGTCACAAGGGGGAAGCCTTGATCTGGCAAGAACGGTGTCCTTACAGGACAGGGAGAGACACGATCCTTCTAGCTCTCTCTGCACACAGGGAGAGGCCGGGGGCGGGGGGGACACAGCAAAAAGGCAGACTTCGGGGTACTTGTGTGACTCAGTTGAGCTCCTGACTCTTAATATCAGCTCGGGCCATGGTCTCACGGTTTGTGAGATCAAGCCCTGTGTTGGGCTCCACACTGGGCACAGAACCTGCTTGAGATTTTCTCTCTCTGTCTCCATCTGCCCCTCCCCTGCTCATGTTGTCTATGTCTCAAAAAAGAAATAATAAAAAAAGGCAGGCATCTATGTGTCAGGAAGAGAGGCCTCCCCAGAAACCAACCTCGACTACGCATTGATCTTGAACTTAAAGCCTCCAGTACTGTGAGAAAGTAAATTTCTGTTGTGTGAGACAGCCAGTCGGTCATATTTTATTATGGCAGCCTTATGGGACGAATGCAGCCCCTATTAGGCAATGACTTCATTTTACAAGTAATTGCAGATAAAGATATAGGAAAGAGACCCAGGAAATGTGTGATAACCTGCCCAAGGTCAAAAAGTGGACCGCAGAAATTTTCAGCAGACTAGATGGCCACAAGATCAGTCTCCAGGTAAGTTAGAAAAGATCTGAAAAGAAGTGCCATCCGCAGGAATATAGATTTATCATTATTTTTAAGTTAAAGTATGGTTGACATTCACGATCCTGTTAGGTCTAGGTGTACATCATAGTGACTAGATATTTTTATATGTTATGAAATGATCCCCATGATAAATCTAGTTAGTTACCATCTGTCACCACACACAGTTATCAGAACGTCATTGACTATATTCCCTGTGCTGTGCATGACATCTCCCCGACTTACTCCTTTCATAAATGGAAGTTTATGCTTCTCAGTCCCTTCACCTCTTTTGCACACCCCCCAACCCTTCCCCGTTCTGGTAACCAACAGTTTCCTGTATCCAAGAGCCTGTTTTCTGTTGTGTTTTGTTTGCTTTTCATTATGTTATTTATTTATTTAAAAAATTTTAATGTATATTTATTTTTGAGAGAGAGAGAGAGAGAGAGAGAGAGTGAGCACAAATAGGGGATGAGCCGAGAGAGAAGGACACACAGAATCTAAAGCAGGGTCCAGGCTCTGAGCTGTCAGCACAGAGCCTGATGCGGGGCTTAAACTCAAACCACGAGATCATGACCTGAGCTGAAGTTGGATGCTTAACCGACTGGCCACTCAGGCGCCCCTCATTATGTTTCTTAGATTCCACCTATAAGTGAACTCTAACAGTTTTTCTCTTTCTCGGTCTGACTTATGTAACTTAGCGTAATACCCTCCAGTCCATCCTCGTCACAAATGACAAGATCTCACTCTTTTTTAGGGCGGAGTAATATTCCATTGTATGTACATACCACACCGTCTTTATGCCTTCATTTACTGAATGCACTTAGGCGGCTTCCAGATCATGGCTACTGTAAATAATGCTGCAATAAACATAGGTGTGCACCTTCTGAATTGGTGTTTTTGCTTTCTGGGGATATGTACCTAGAGCTGGAAGGACTGGACTGTGTGGTAGTTCCATTCTGACAAGCAAAAATATTTAAACCTAGAAATATAGTTTACAACAACTTAGTGAGACTCCTTACATCACAATTGTATTGCTGGATTAGAAATCTAGGCTAAGATGGCGCGCCTGGGTGGCTCAGTCGGCTGGGCACCTGACTCTTGATTTTGGCTCAGGTCACGATCCAAGGGTCATGAGAGGGAGCTCCACATCGAACTCTGTGCTGAGTGTAGAGCCTGCTTGGGATTCTCTCTCTCCTTCTCTCTCTGCCCCTCCCTTGTTCACACTCTCTTTTTCAAAAAGAAATAAATAAACTTTAAAAAATTATATAAAAAAAAGAAATCTAGGCTGAGAGAAGCAATCATGTAGGGAATGTCACATGGCTCAGAAGAGTCATGGGTGGGCTTTTATCTGTCTTTGAGGCTAGATGACCTTGGGAGCCAATTTAGGAAGAAGTTTCTAGCTTGACCCGGGGAGTGGCTAGAAGCTGAAGTTTGGGACAACTGTAAAAGCCTTATGTCTCTGAGACAAAACCAGGATAAAGACTACATCCCGCTGTTTTTAGAATACAGCCCAAATTCTTTAACATGGGCTACACCTGTACCATTTGCTTGGAATTTACTATTCAAACCAGGACATTTCTGAAGGTGAAAGGAAATACCAGTCCAATTTTTCCAATACAACACGGTGAACCCAGGACAGTCCTGGGCAAACATGGGCATAGCTTTGCAGTAAAATCCTACACATTCTAAGCCCTGCCTTGTCTTACGACATTTCCGCCCTTCCTTGATCTCTTGATCTTGGCTCTCTTTCAGTTCTGTGAGCACATCCACATCCAAACTGATTCTAGTTCAGAGACCCGACACCTACTTCCATTCTGTGTTATTCACTTGTCTCTCTTGGCCTGGTTAACGGATCATTTTCGGTGGTGGTCACGGTTGGCCAGTTACTCAGCAACCTTCCCCCCCTTCCTCCTTCCTAACCACTCCTTGGTTTCATCCCGCCCCCAGTCTTGCAACCCCTGCTCTCGGGAACCCTCGACCACAACCTGATCCAGGGCAGGGCACTGACTGGAAAGAGCCCATCAGCACGCGGCATTGCTCTCTCTGGCCAATGACTTAGGGAGCATGCATTCCCTGGGAGCTGCAGGTCGCACAACACAGGCCCCGCAGGTGGTCTGAACAACATAAAAGGAAGTGAGGGGGGGATGGTCAAGGGCTACTCCTGCCACAGGGGTCAAGCACCCAGGACGCATATTGCTTTGTCATCTTCAACACGTGCCTGCAGATGCCTACTCATCATATTGATAGTGAAGCCACGGGAAGGAAGACGGGGCCAGGAAAGGCATACTCCCTCGCTGGAAGAGACGATCTCAGAAATTACACAAATTACTTCCTTTGACCTTCCATTGCTAAACCCTAGTCACAAGGCCATACGCTGTTACTAGGAAACATGAGACATGTAACCTTTATTCCTGGTGGCCCGGTGCCCTGCTAAAAACGGAGCATAATGGATGTTGCTGGAAAACTAGCACCCTTTCTACCAAGGTGGCTCAGCCTGAAGGGAAGAACTCCGTCTGTAAGCTCATTTCTCTTGCCCTCTCGTGGGAAGAAAATGCAAGTAATCCTAAAGTGGCAACCGTCGCTGAACAAGAGAAAGATAGATTTCTGTGTCGTTTGAGACACGATCATAAGAAGCCCCAGGCTTCGAAGGAAAGGGACACGTTGGACAGCAGAGGAGAAAGAGGAACCAAGCTCCTGACACAGTTGGGCACTGAAT
Organism: Helogale parvula; assembly: GCA_004023845.1. Lineage (NCBI taxonomy): Eukaryota > Metazoa > Chordata > Mammalia > Carnivora > Herpestidae > Helogale > Helogale parvula. The sequence goes on from PJEM01001854.1 coordinate 23,608, forward strand.
CAGCCACCATGAAGCTCTGCCTCCTCGTGCCCTACTGTGACAGAGGAGACATGTCTTTATTGGGAACCCACGCTGGTTCAGTCTTTTTCCTGTAGTTGAAAGCTGCTTGAAAGAACTCCCTAGAGGCCTTCCTAAACACTCAATCTCTTTTACAATCTCTCTCAGCAACATTTTCTTTGCCTCCACGGCACTTACTATAATTTTGAATCATTTATTTGTTGTTCAAAGTCATTCTCCTCTGAGGGGCTGTAAGCCATGAGCTATGGGACCAGGATTGTTCTGCTCGTTACTCCATCCCTAGGAAATGAAATGAAATGGGTTAACACAATGCTCGGCACATAATAGGCTTGTAAATAGATGTACCATCAAGTGACACTAATACGCCTGGCTCGTTCAAAGAGTTTCTAAAGGTAGAGCGGGCTACAGCCCCGTGAGGTGATGTGGAAGCGCGGGGAATCATCCCTTCCTTTATTCTCGGGTTTTTGTCATAAACTAGTATTTCAGCTACAGCCAGCAGGTGTTTTAAAGGGTTGGCATGATCTCAGATTTGAATATTGAGCCCCCAGGGCAAAAATGGGACCAGAGGCGTTCTAACCACCTTCGGTGCTGTCACCTCGCAACCTTGACGCAATGCCTTCCCAGGCACAGGAGGGCAGGATGGCGTATCTGCAGGTGACAGTACAAGCACATCTCGCTTTTAGACCCAGGGCTTTGCTCCTGAGTTTTCTACTCTTCCCCTCCTCCCCCAAATGTCTGTCATTCTTCGACTTCTGGAAACAGCAAATAAATTAAACAATGAACCTAATATGTTTATATTTACAGGTGATCTCTGAAGTCATTGACACTCCACTCGGAAATGTAGGTCTAACATCTTTGTCTCATATACACTCACTGTTTCTTCATGTCACCCCTGGCATTAATTAAAAATTTTTTTTAATGTTTATTTTTTTTTGAGACACAGAGCGTGAGTGGGCGAGGGGCAGAGAGAGGGAGAGACACACACACAGAATCTGAAGCAGGCTCCAGGCTCTCAGCACAGAGCCTGACACGGGGCTCAAACTCACAGACTGTGAGATCATGACCTGAGCCAAAGTTGGACACTTAACTGAATGAGCCACGCAGGCGCCCCAGATTAATTTTTAATCGATGTTTAACTCCAGGCTCTGCTCTAGTTAAATGTGACTGTTACACAGAAGCTTGGGGGAAAAGTATAACCATGACGCTGAAAACAAGTAGTCTTTACTTTCAGAATAGATGTTTAGGTGAAGATAGACTTTTAGCAGGCCAATGCGAGTAGCTATCTTTTGTTGAGGGCCTACATGATTCAGGTGTTAGGATGGATAGTTTATATAATGCTAACAGCAACATGGGTTTAATCCATGGGAAAAGGTCTGTACTACAGGCTACTTTAGGTTCTACAGAATGAGTAGTTGGAATCATACAATCATAGGAAATCATTTGAGTTTTGAAAATGTTCAAAATTAACATTTTCATTAAGATAGTATTCACCATATGATTATGGAATAACTCAAATATTACAGGTCCAAATGAACTGAAAAGAAGTTTCAAACATTTGATAAAGTGCACAGAATAATTGAGTTAAAACAACTATTTAAAAAAATTTTTTTAATGTTTATTTTATTTTTTTGAAAGAGAATGAGCGCGCGAGCAAGCAGGGGAGGGGCAGAGAGACGGAGACAGAATCTGAAGCAGCTCCAGGCTCCGAGCTGTCAGCACAGAGCCTGACGTGGGGCTCAAACTCACAAACTGTGAGATCATGACCTGAGCCAAAGTCCAATGCTTAGCTGCCTGAGCCATACAGGCGCTCCCAAAACAACTCATTTTGAATCTACAGGAGTATTTTTTAGAGTTGTAATTATGCTTCTATAAAAATTTTGAGATGTGATTCATTTGCCTCACATAATTGTGGATATTTTGTTTTACAACAGAAAATAAAAATAGGCATTTATAATGTCAGCCCTCCGTCTCACCATATCTTCCCCATCTGGTCCTCTGTTTCCAAGTTCCTTGAGGCTGTGACACATGCCCTTCCCACCCACCTCCCTCTACAGGGCCAACTCTGCAGCTGCTTAGCCAATCCTGACTGCGGTATTAAAGATTACCAATGTAGAAATACCCCTATGCCCTGGAGTCGGGCACAGTTAATCAAAGATTCCCAGCTGGGATCTGGGACCCAGCGATGGCAGCTTCGTTCCTTAAACCCCCTTAGTGACTTCTCAGTGAGGTGTACCCTCCAATTCCAAGATCCCCTTTCCATTCTCATCCTCAACTTAGATAGAATTGAGAGTCTGCCATGGTCTGTATTTCTAAGTTCAGCCTGATTATCCAATTTGGTACCTGGGAGACTTACCCTAAATACCTACGAACGTTCTATACCCGGCATGGACACACCTCTGTTCAGTTACCACTCACTTGCCCAACCCCTGAGTCCTACCTCGAAGTTCCCCAACATGGGGTTCTTCTCCTACAATCAGAAAACCAAGCCTAATGAGTGCATGTAAAATGTCAAGATTACACGGCCAGAAAACCCAACGTCAGAGAAAAGATTTACCAAGAATTATTTCTGAAAGAATCAAGGTAAATGGTCAAGATAGAGTCCCTGATATCTATCTTCTGTATGTTTATTCCAGCAACTCTCCCCAAACTTTTAAATGACATTTATAAGGTGTGACACACATAATAATTCTTACTTTAAAAATGTTGATTTTAGACTTATCACTTTAAGCTGTCGAACCAAAGAGAAGTGCAAAGTCATGTACATCCCTCTCTGTATCCACATCTCTGTTGAAAGGCTTGGCGAAGACAGAACATGAAGAAACATAGCTTGTAGATTGGCTAAAGTTCTGGCCTTTTCTTTGAGAAAAGGAAGACATGATCTATTCACTCCTTTCTTCTAAGGATCTTAGTGTCAAGAATCACTTGGTGTCAGGAATCACTTGAGATCTTTCCCAGGGACGATGTCACAAAAATTACCAACTGCTAAGTATGGAAACTTAGAGTGAAGCATGTCTTAAACAAATAAGCAGATTAAATGCAGAGAGACGTACATGCTAAGAGTTTATGTGTGGCTCACACCTCCTACAATGAGGTTTTCTGCATCAGCACTGTCCTGGGAAACACTGGGTTTTGCCTGCCCCTGCGGTAAAATCAGGGTACGTGGCAAGATCATTTTCTCAGTATCCGTTCACAGATCTTAGGCCAGATCATAGTCTTTTGCTTCCCTATCTGCTCTCGGATACCAGTCACTTGTGACTGACTCGTGCAATGTGACACACGATTAAGCCACAGAAGCAGAATTTGTGCTTCAAGAATTTCCATTTTAGTAGTATATTCACATTGCTTGAATGGTTCCTCTTCGTTCCTTCCATTCTAACGACTCACAAAAGTGTCAGAGACACAGTTTCAACCCTGCGTTTCTGAGTGAATCAGAGGAGGCCACAAAGAGAAAAGTTGATGAGGTTCTTCAACTAAGAAAATGCTACATGCTTCCCTAGTAGCTTCTCACTTTCCTGAGAGTGTAGTGTCTCCAAGACATGAGCGGAGAAGGTGGATATTAATTGCACAAGAGAGTCAAAGACTCCCAGCAAATTTGGATGTCTCTGATTGCCTAGGGAGCATGGAAGGGCTTCCTGATCTTCATTTTCCTTGGGAGGGTGAGGTATAGAGCCTCAGAAACCAATGGTCTCTGGTATAATTTCTTTTTTTTTCTTTTTTAAAGTTTATTCATTTTGAGAGGGAGAGAGTGCATGTGAGTGTGCGTAAGAGGGGCTGAGAGAGAGAATCTCAAGCAAACTCTGCACTATCAGTACTGAACCCCATGAGGAACTCGAACTCACCAGCCATGAGATCATGATCTGAGCTGAAATCAAGAGTCAGAGGCTTAAAGATCTGAGCCACGCAGGCACCCCCTGGTATAATTTGTGATAGCCTCTCAAGAAACTAGTCCGATAGGTCAAGAGGGGCAGGCTAGTGTCAACAAATGAGCTCATCTGTCATGCAGGCATACAGTCAGGTGCACAAGTGGACCGAATGGCCGGATTCAAAAAGCAGGTGTGAGACGGGTTGGGCCTGGGAATGAAGAACCGAGTGCAGAGCCAACACGCTGGGCCATTATATACTGATGGCTTGCCCTGTATGCAATCCCACAGTAATCATGTCCTTTGATTCTAAGAACCCAGTGAGGTTATTCTTTCAGTAATGGGAAATGCCACGTTAAAATGCAAATATTTAAAATTGGTAATAGGAGCCCTTACCGTCAAAAATAGCTTTAGCTGCAGTTGGAAGGCAAAGCATTTCTGGGAACTGGACTAAGGGTTGACGTGGAAAGTAAAGTAAAGGCAAATTGCTTTGGGGAACGGGCGGCCACTCGTTCTGTCCCATACCCTCCAAAAAACCGTTCTAACTTTGACCCAATTGGACAAAGGGTAAGAGTTTTGTAAAGTGCTGCTTCCAACGCGCCGCCTCAGAACACACTCCGAGCGAACTTGTCTCGCTTCTAGTTTCAAGTGCAAATTAATGAAACACCAGCACTCAAGGCGCCGCAGGGCTGACCACCAGACCCGAACATCTGGAAACAACGATGGGCGAGCCCAGCAGCCAAAGGAGAGGAAGCCAGCACAGAGGGCGGGCCTTCCGTGGCGAAACCCCACCCTTCCCTAGCTCGTCGCTGATTGGTGGAAGCGATAGGCCGCGAGGGTGGGTGTGTCCCGGGAGCGCGCGCGCGCCGGAGGACCGGAAAGGAGGCGGGGCCGCGGCGGCGCGCGCTCCCGGAACGCGCGCGGGCGCAGGCGGCGCGGATCGCAGGGAGCCGGTCCGCGGCCGGAACGGGGTCCCCGGTGTGCGTGTGGAACGGGGCTCGGGGCAGACGGTCGCGATGAACACGGTGCTGTCGCGGGCGAACTCGCTGTTCGCCTTCTCCCTGAGCGTGATGGCGGCGCTCACCTTCGGCTGCTTCATCACCACCGCCTTCAAAGACCGGAGCGTCCCGGTGCGGCTGCACGTCTCGCGGATCATGCTGTGAGTGCGGCCGAGGCCCGGCCGGCGGGGCGGGGCGCCCGGACCGGACCGGGGTGGGCGCCGAGGCCGGGGGTGGGGGGGCCCGCGGGGCAGGGCGTCCGCGCCGCCCCGGGGCCGCCCCCGTCCTCCCCGCGGCCGAGCGGCCGGCGCCCGGGCGGACGTCGCGGGCTGCGCGGCCTCCCCTCGGGCTCCCACCCCTCCGCCGCAAATTCCCGGGCTTGCTCTTAAATTTTAATTTTGAGTGTTACTCAGGCCGGTGCCTCCGCTTCCTTCCTGTTCCTCACTTCCCCCCCGCCCGCGCCCGGCCAATGAGCGAGCAACACACCAGCAGAGCGGCGCCGCCGCCCGCGCGCCCGGGCTCCGGTGCGCTCGCCGCCACCCCGTCCGCGCGACTTCTGTCCTCCTCCCGCCCCGCGCGGCGGCGCACCGGCGGCTGCTTTGGAGTTGGCCGGGGAGGCCGGGCTGCGCCGGGCGCGTCGGCCCCGGCTCTCGGCTGCGGCGCGTCGGAGAGGTTCTAAGTCAGCCGCCCGAACACATCAGCGAAGATGCCAAAAATGGAACTCCAGGATGACGTTGTCATTCCGTGAACGCTTTTGGGCGTTTTTCCTTCATAATGTTGGTTCTCTGGCACTTTCTTCCTGGACACGTCGCCCTGTCCCCTGGTTCTCACCTCTTCTCTAGTCCATCTTGCATCAAGTTCACTCTCGTCCGTCCACGTTAGTTTCCCTGATTTCTTTGTCGGAGTCGCCGGCAAGCCCGTCATCCAGTCGCCGACTCCACCCCCCGCCACCCCGCCTTTTTTTCTCTAGTGCTGTTTATTAGATACTGTTTTTTAGATTCAGATGGACAGAGGAACTGTTAGCTGTGGTTAGTCTTGAGCAAGTTGCCTACCGTCATGGACCTTAATTTGCTTTTGTTTAGAATGGAAGCAATATCCAACTTGTAGGCTTGTTGCGAGGATTAGTGGAGATCTGAAGAAAACACATTGTGGACTGGACCCAGACACAAAATAAGCACTCAGTAAACAACAGTGGTTATTATCTTAATTCCTTCTTCACCACCTGTAGTCATCTGGAACCTTCTTCTACTCATGCTACCAAAGTGCTTTACAGCAAGTGTTTACACGTGGAGCAGTTTTTACACCCTTCCCCCGCTCCCCTGACCGTTTTTGCTAGGGTTCTTTGTTAAGGTGTTTGAATATAGCGAAAGAGCTCATTTTATATTGGATTAACATTTTTATCCTGTTCTCACACTTACACGTTTCTCTGATTTTTATTTGTTTCTCTGTGGGATTCCCCCTGTGCGTCCAACGTTACGGAATTCGGTTGAATTGTATGTCCTGTTATGTTTGAAGGATGGTTAAACTTTTATCTTTATTTTTAGAAAAAATGTCGAAGACTTCACTGGACCTAGAGAAAGAAGTGATCTGGGATTCATTACATTTGATATAACTGCTGATATCCTTTAAGAAAATATTTTCTTAATTTCTCTATGGTTGTGTAATAATATGCATGTTGCTTGGTGATTCTTGCCGATCTCCTGAATCAGCCATACGTTAGTTTCTATGCCTATGTTTCCATTACTAAGAGTCTTCGTGCCTTCTATTCATACTTTGAAAAAATCATTTATGGATTCTTCAGTTATTCTTTTGTGAATCTACTTTAAATTTTTCACAGAAACATTCAGTAGATTGAAAGCTGTAAGACAGTTTGAATCTGTATCTCGGAAAGAAAAAATAAAATCAGAAAGAAAGATGTTGACCAGGGCTCAGCCTACCAGATGGAATCTTTCATGTACAGTCCCAAGTAATAGATCCGTATTTTACGGTGGCCGAGAGAAACATAGGTTAAAAAAGTGCATTGGCATCTCTTGAGGTTTAGGAGGTCGTTATTGAAATGGTTATTGGTAAGCCATATCCACGCTTTGCCGTTATCTTTTCTTTATAAGTACTTTTATAATAGGAGTTAGAAATCTTAATATTTAAAAGAATTAATTTAAAACGAGGATGATTTAATATTTTCTCTTTATCTTGAGCTTCTCCCTTTGGAAACCATTCATTTTGGCCAGTTCTGTCTTCTCGGGTTTTGGCATTGTTCCCTGCCCCTTCCGGGCCAGTCACGTGCCCAGTTAAGACCTGGGTATTAAAATTGGCACCGATGATCGCACATCTCAACTTTTGTGAAGCAGCTGTCTGAACAGTCGAAGCAGATAAAGCTTGCCGGGAGTTAACCTGATACAGCCTTTAACTGCCGTGGAATTACTTAACTGGGTTTTTTAGAAAGAAAGTATTGGGTTTAGAAGTAGACTAGGAATTAGCTCTCTAGGCACTTTTTCAGGAAATGGACTGTGGTTTGAGAACAGTCCTGTGGTCAGCTTGGTATGTCTGCCTGTAAGTCTTCGTGTCGTTTTAAAACTGGTAAGCAGCTCCGACCTCTTAGGAAAGTAGTGTGGCTCTGTGTAGCTGGAGAAGGACCGTGAAACTTCCTGATCCCTCAGCATTCTCAGTCTCCTCATTTGTAGTTTAGTCAGATTTTCTTAATGCTGCTGGTAAAACTTGAACTTGTGCCTTTTCTAAAGAGCGCTCCTAGACTTCTCCCTTCTGCAGGAGCCGCATTCTTAGCGGACACACGTGTCCACATGTGGAATGAAATGGGCGCGTTGCTGTCAGTATGAAAAGGCACGTAATGAAATGACTTAACCGTTTACATATAATACTTTACAAAAATGCAAACGGTAACTCCGTTCATTTCTCAGTGACACAGCTCTTGTTTGAATCCTCATGAGTTTTTCTTTTCCTTCACTCTGGTAGGTTGATGAAATCAAATTGGTATTCAACTGCATATTCTTACCAAAGCACTTCGTGGATTGAGACATTTAGATCTCTGGGGGCGTGTGTCCAATGGCAACGTTGACAGTTTATTATACTTTGTTTAATTAACACGAGCTAGTTTATGTTTGCCTGTCAGTAAATTTGAATGGTGAAGGCTGGTTATCCTCTAGAACATCCATGGGAGGAACCGAATGTTCTTGAAAGATTAAATCCTCTTTCTCTTAGACTTAGTCGACGTTACAGAAAGCTAAATTTTGTATTGCTCTGTTATTATTAACCAAAATATCTCAGGTAATAATGCTTATAGGCACAGGGGGTAATACTAATAATCTTGCTGATATATATATATTTTTGAAATGAGCTAGATTTTACAGTATATTTATATTTTATATATTTTTATTAAATTAGTGTCTCACCATGTTTCTGGCCCACCTCTCCCTTTTTTTCCTATTTTAGTACTAGTGTTGCTCTGGATAATTACGAATAAGATGGGTTTAAAAGTGGTGTGCTGATTTCTGGTTTATATATTCCTTAATTTATTTACATCTAGAGAACATATTTGATTGGAATGTTAAGCAATTGTTTCTATATTTATCAGCAGAATATTCAACAAAAAATAATGTAAGTATATGTGTACATATATGTATGAGCTTTAGTAGATCTTTAAAATCTCATTATGAAAGAATATGCACTTTATTTATTTGTTTACTTATTTATTTTAAATATTTATTTTGCGAGAGAGGTGGGGGAGGGGCAGAGGGAGGAGAGAGAGAACCCCTAGAATCCCACGGACAGTGAGATCGTGACCTGAGCCCAAATTAAGTCAGATGCCCCGCCGACTGAGCCACCCACGTGCCCCAAGAGTATACATTTTATATATTCAGAATATCTGACCCGAGGAGTTTGGTAAAAATCACAGGCCTCTGGGGAGGTGACTCCGCTAAGGAAACCCCTCCTTTGGTAGCCTCCGCCTGTGTTCTGCTTCTAGCTCTCCAGGACCGCGGTCCCCAGATTGGGGTGCAGACAGGGCGGTCTTCGTGTGGAAGGACAGCCATCGAGAGCGGCTCTTCCTGCCGGAGGGACGAGGAGGGCTTGGCAGTCTTTCAGTTGAGGAGCTTGTTGCTGGGTGTTGGGGTGGGGGCGGCTCCCACGCTTCACTGGGAAGGACGCGGTGGCCTGCGCATCCCTCTGCTTAAAATACAAGGGGAAGAAGTTAAGTCCTGCTAACACTTGCGATCCGGGCCGACACGAGTGCTCACGCTCAGTCCCTGAGTCCGAGGGTTACGTGGCTGCGGCGACACCAGGGCCTCCGGAGAAGCGGGAGGCTGACCGCGCTGCGTGCACTTCATTCACTTCCAGCCTTTTGTCGGGTTGTGCAGTAGAATCCACTTAAGTGGGTGATATTACCTATTCTGTTAAGTGTGCTTACTTATTTTGAGAGAGAGAGCGAGAATGTGCAGGGGAGGAGCAGAGAGAGAGAGAGAGAGAGAGAATGAATCCCAAGCAGGCTCCATGCTCAGCACAGAGCCCGACAAGGGGCGTTAGCCCACAAACAGATCATGACCTGAGCTGAGATCAAGAGTGGTGCTTAACCCACTGAGCTGCCCAGGCGCCTCTGCTCTTACCTATTTTTAGATAAACTAATCCTCACAAAATGAAAGAAATAGCTTAAAAGATTCCTGCGAAGAAATCACAGGCTGAAAGTGATGTGAAAGTCTCAGGCACATGTAAGCGGCAGGAAAGGGGCAGAGCCAATATGTTTCGTCCTCTTGGGAGCTGCTCAGCCACATTAATGGTTTAAAAAAAAAGAGAGCTGAGATCTAATAAAAAGTTGGCTGAGAAAATTCAACATTGGTCAAGAATACTATTTGAAATGCAAATTTGCATTGACTGTCAGGGATGATACATCTGATAATAGTAATGTGTACTGGGCGCATCATTTGTAAATAATCATTTGGGGCTTGCGCTCAGAATAATTTGTGATTCAGAATCTTTGGAGACTGTTTCCAGTCTTATCTGATCCAGAGAAGATCAGAAGGGATGATGCCGAATTCTGGGTACACATGGGGAAAAGGGGGTGCGGCATGGCTGCACGAGGGTCTCCCTTTTCAAGCTAAAGTATACTTTCCACAGCTTTGGAGAAAAGATGGCGAGGTGTTTGGACCCACAGAATCTGTGCGCTTGTTGAAACTCTCAGTGCCCCACATGTAGTCAAAAACTGTAAAGACAACACATTTCTGAATCCTGTCAGATTATTTAAAAATCCATCTAAATATTTATATTTTTCTTTTGTCGTGAACTATTTTGATAGTCTTATGAAGCCATCTATCTCCAATAACATTTCTGTCTGTTGAGAAATATTTTCCTTTGCTTTGGAGTTGTACAGGATTCAGAAATTCAGTACTTAAATCTTCCAAATCGTCAACTAGAGTTTATCAGAAGTTTTGTAATGAGAAGCTACCAAAATGTTAGATTAAAACACCACTAAAATTGTTAATTTGTGATTGAAACTGACTGGTCCAATCTGATTTAGAGGTTTTATACAGTCAAGAGTAGGGGTTGAGATATTTATATAGAATGTCGCTAAAACAGAAATCCCTGAAAGTGTCAAGTGAATGATGATGATAAGTGAATTAAAATACGAAAGTGACATCCATGGAATTAAAATGTGCCTCTGTGGCGTTTTACCTAAGTCACTCTCCTGTTCCCAGATAGCCTGGGGGTCATCTGTAGTTAGAGTGAGTCTACTTTTGTATTTTATTTGAACTCTATTTCCTTCTAAGGGCTGACAAACTAATCAACTTTACCTGTTGATTGGTTTGATTCGTTAACTGATTTTTAGTATTTCAACTCATTTTACATTTATTTTGAGCGTATCTTATGCCACAAAATTGGTTAGTCACAAGGATTATTGGGTTGAATAAGTTTGATCCCTGCCCTTGAGAATCAACAAAATGTTAAGAGGAACAAACAGAAACACTTATTCTGGAGGTAAGAGAAAGGACTGGATGCACACGTATTATTCTACAGGCCTCAACAAACTACTGACATTTATATGTCACCTTCTTGGCGACAGTTGTACCTAAATTATATTCAGGATTCTGGTTTACCCCAGTGTGACTGGTAACTTGATACAACTTGGAACTTGACCGATCATTGCTTTGCTGAATGAATAAATGTACAGAAAATGTCATTTTGCTTCGGCTTACTTTTGATTATATGGTCGTCTTAATCTTAGTGGTTTTATGGTGAAGATTTGAAACCTCTTAGAAATTACTTCCACATTTGTTTTGAGTGAGCATGGTTGCCACATGCTAGCAGTTGGCTCTCCCAGGCTAATAATGGATAATAGCTTAATAAGAACAGATTTCCTGGGATTTATTAGTGAACACAAATGTGTGTTCTCTTCATTTTATGCCCCTCATTTTCCAAACGGAACTTGCTTTCGATATGTCAAAATGGCGGTTCCAAAGAATTGACTTCTAGAATGTTGCCTTAAATGAAACCATGATGTGCCCATGATTAATTTAAAGGAAAAATATTTAGAAGGCTTCATTTCTTTAGCGATTCCTTGATAATTTAAAGACCTTGGAGATACATAAGTCTCCCTGACCTAATCTGGGAGAAGTGACCTGTTAGCAGAGTGATGGAACAGGAATAGTTAGTTGCCTCAGTTTCCCTGACACAATGCAGAGTCCATACCGAGCCGGGCAGGAAAAGTGATTTACGAGAATGCCTTCCTTCTGGAGGTTCTACTGCCTTTCGTTTCTCAAGGGCCTCGCTCTGGAGAGCACGGTGGTCTGAGCCCTCACTGCAAGCTGTGGGGGCCCTAAGTCACAGTCGCCTGAGCGAAAGCAGTGATTTCCATTAGGGAAATCCTCTTTTGTCCCAGCAAAGCTCAACGTCTCGTACGGATCCCTTGTTACTGTTTTGTGTGCTTAAAGATTCTAGCAGTTCCCTCAAAGAGTTGCATTCATTAATATAAATTCAGCTATTTGCGTAGCACTGCTTTTAATGTGAAGTGGCAGAGATGCAGTTTCTGACGAGCTGTCTCACTCATTTCCATTTGATGTAGGCTCTGAACCAAGTAGTCCTCTGGGACAAGATCGTTCTGCGAGGTGATAATCCAAAGCTGCTGTTGAAAGATATGAAAACAAAATATTTTTTCTTTGACGATGGAAATGGCCTCAAGTGAGCAATTCTTTGTCCTTCTTTACTTGTAATTAAATGTGCGGGGAGGGAAGGATGTGAAGTGTTTTCTGTTTTGAAGAAACGATCAGCGGGCACCAAGAGGACAGTGGAGAGAGAAGGAAAGCACCTCTCCAGGTCCGAACGGGGGGCCGGGCAGAAGCCCTGTCCTAGCAACGGGGCTTTGGGAAGAGCGCGCAGTCTCTTGCAGTGTGTGACCGTGGTCGTGCTAAGAAAGGCCCCCAGCCGCTTCTGGTGTCCAGTGCACGGGGCCTGGGCTGTCCCCCCGCGGGGGGCTCCTCACGGAACCCGGCGAGGGGATTTCTCGGGGACCCTTCGTGGAGACATAGTGCACACGTCCAGAGGTGACACTGAGGGCTGTCACTGTGCTGCTCTTAACGTCCCTGAACCTCAGTTTCCCTTCATGCACAGTGAAGGAAGTAGAATGACTGGTCTTTTGGGGTCATTTTTTGGCTCTGAAGCTCTGTGCGTAAACATCGGGAAGGATTGTAGGAGGAGGTGTTTTAACCGAAGCTCCGGTTTTGCAGACGGAAAATTGCCAGCCGTGAGAGGTCGTCATGTGTTCCCAATCTAGATCGGGCTAGAACTAGATTGCAGATCATTGCCTGCTGACAGCTCGCTCGAATCTCTTGATATTTTCTGCATTTTACTCATTTAAGCTTTTGGGCTGGTGACTCTGGTAACTGTAATCGAGTGACTTTCGGGAGGCCATCACGGGAAGCGCAAACAGAGTGCGGGTCCCTGGGAGTTCAGAGACCTGAGAAAACTTTTGTGGGCAGATGAGGATTCCATTTCCAGATAGCTGGTTCTGTAGTATTGGAAGCTCCGTGCTTGAATTTAAATGTTTTCTTTGAACTGAAAATGTTTCTGCTGACGTCTGCTTATTATTCTGTCTTCTCACAGGGGAAACAGGAATGTCACCTTAACCCTGTCGTGGAACGTCGTACCAAATGCTGGAATTCTACCTCTTGTGACAGGATCAGGTCACGTGTCTGTCCCATTTCCAGATACCTATGAAATAACGAAGAGTTATTAAATTATTCTGAATTTGAAGCAACATATTTTTATACTTAATGAATCCTATCTCGTTTTTCTCTTCCCTTATATCTTCATTTGTTTTTTGGTTGTTACTTTTTGGGGGGGTGCATAAGACTAACATCAAAAAGCATATTTGAAAGGTTAATGTGCTATTTAAACTCCGTTTTACAAACAAAACACACACACACACAAAAGAAGGCCACCCGAATGGAGTATTATAAAAATAAGACAACTGCATAATAAAGATTTGTAAAAAAATTATCTTTGAGGTATTCCCTTTATGTCCATGATTCTTTATGGAATAGAAGGCAAGCATGAAGAGCAGTTAAAACTCTTAGGTGCCCGCGGAGTTACGAGAACTCTATTTTATGTCTTGCGCTCATGCAAGTTCACATCGGATGTGACTCCGCAGCGGACACTTCTCTCTGAGAGCGCGACTCGTTGCTGGAGACACTAATGGTTATTTGTGAGACACCAGGTTTCCACAACAGCCAAGAGCAGCGGTGACAGCAGCTTTCTCCATGTAAAGACTAGATACCTCTCTATAGGCTGGAAGTGATTCTGACTCCCTTCGAAGTCTCCTAAGTCAACCAAATATGTGTCTCCGTGCTTTCTCTCACAATGTTCCTTTGTTTTCTGCGTGTGAAGTTTTAGCGTTGCCATTGAAAGGTGAAAATGTTTGCATGGTTCACCTTCTGAGTTCAGTGTGTTCTCGTGAGCATGCCTAGTGCCACCGAGTGGTAATGATTTAAAATTTTTGTAGGTCCACATTTTAATAATTATTGGGGTAATAATATTCAGTATTTGTTGGTCTGCTTTTCCACTTAGAAGCACTCTCATATATTTTACTAGGTGTTCTCGATAATCTAATGAGGTAAGTCGTTCAGATGTTCGTTGCAGATGAAGAGACTGACACCCGGAAGTTCGCTGAATTGTTTCGCACTTACATAGCAAGGAAGGGAGTTAAAACTTGGCTCAGATTAATTCCCTAAGCCTATCTTTCTCCTGTAGCTCCTATTACAGGCTAATCAGAATTCATTTAAAATTTTCCTTGTTTATGTGACCCTGGACCCCCTTTCGGCTGCCCCTCTACGAGGTTTCCCATCCTGTATGGAAGTGACTTATTTTCAAGCTGCTGACAACGAACACAGAGATGAAATCTCACTTCATTCTCTGTATCATTTTATTTTGTGAAAAGTGTATGGAACTAACTTAGAGACTAAACGCAGAATAATACGTGGTTGAATATATGACTGTATCTAACATTTTGCGTACCGTAAACGACGTCGTCAATGAAGCAGGAACCAGCAGTTACCCTGAAAAGCAAGACCAGACACTGTAGTTACACTCTCAGCAGTAACCAAAAACGGCTCATGTTTTCTAAGAATGGGTTTAAGCTGACAATTGTTAAATTTACCTCGAATGAAACACCTTACCGTTTATGTACGTTGGTTTTTAACCGTGACTGTCAGAGGTCACAGGTGGTATCCGATTGCGAATCCTGGAATGGGTGTGGCCCCCAGCTTCTTCAGGCAGCTAGCTGTTCAGGGTCTCCGTTTCTTTATCTTGAAAAGGATGGAGTTGGACTCCTCAGTTTACACAGTGGTTCTTCCATGACCACACAAGTCTGTGAAGTCTGTGGGATCTGTTCAGCAGAGATTGAACAGAAAAGCACCTTAGTAATGTGAAGACAAGAAGGTGACCAGAAGATAAACACAGAACTGATTCTCCTGATTTGACTTTATTTCTGTTAAATTTCATACCCAGAAGATGTACCTTTGTAGAGTGTGTACAGATGCCACACGTGGAGGAGCAGTGTCCGTGGACAGCACAGCTGAACGCTCGGGTACGTTCGCGAAGGCGGGCACACGGCACGCCTGCGGTCTAACCAGAGGCAGGTGCCCGTGCGGTGGCTCCTGACCCCTCTGGGGTGGCGCGTGTGTTCGGTTGCTGGAGAGGAGTGTTGAAGTTGAGCTGAAGTTTTTGACAAGTTCGCCCACTTCTTTGGAGTTGGGTGAAGAAGAGGGGCACCAAGGTCCAGCTAGCGCAGCGGGCAGTGTTCGCTCTCAGTAAACGACGGGAACCTGCCCGGGACAACCGTGTTCCAACGTGGGCGTAAGAAACCTGTCTCAGGAGCCCGTTTTTGGGTGCACACGGCTTTGTTGGAGGACCTTGATTCTACATGAAAACGGATGGCCCTGTGTTCAGTTTGGTCAGCGTATCATCTACCTTAGTGTCTGTGTTTTCAAGAAGTCGTACAAGGTCCAAGGCTTCAGATTTGACAGAAATCTAAGTATTAGGAACATCCGAGCCCAGAGAGGATCCTGGGAAGGAGAGCCTAAGATACCGACCTAAAAGAATTCTGGTTAGAAATAAACTAATTTGCAATGTGCTCACATCGTCCTTTTCTCTAGCAGGTTAGCCTGGATAAGCGCTATCCATGCTTTTTTATTTCCCCAGTCGATTACATGTGGTTTCTTTATGCTTAAAGAAAATAACAGAAACCTTCAAAAATTCCTGAGGGTGTAATAGGAAAGTGGGTTACTGCAGATTTCCTCCTTTGGAGTTGTTTTACAGTTCTTTGGGGTTGGCCAGCTTAGTAATAGCACGAAGATGGGCCTTAAGGTTATAACGAACTTTTTTTTTTTTTTTCACTATTCTATCTAAAGCTTCGTGATCGAAAGCTTTGGGTCTTTGAGGTATAGGTTACTGGAGGTGCTATTTTATAATATTTTGAATGGACATGAAATGAGTGTAGGGAGAAAAACCGCAAGCTGTGAACTTTGGTAGTAAAACACCACCTATTTGTTCCAGACGCTCTGCTTTCAGTAGAGCCTGAACGTTCTCTGTGACTTCCAGGGGGTCTAAAGAGATCTGTTTCAAAAAGCTGTTGCACGTTTTGAAACAATTTGGGAAATTGTTTACTTTACAAATAACAGATCCGGAAGAAAAAAAGATTTATGAAAATACTGAAGATAACGTTTGAGGATTTTCGTAATTGCAATAAACAGCCTTTTTTTCTAACGAAGATGAATTTTGTTTACGAGTAAAAGTGTGCATTTTTAAAGACTTTCAGATTTACGCTTTTTATGTGAAAGCTGGTGAACTAGAAGACAATGAAGCCAAGTCTAGTAAACTTAAGTTCTTTTTCTGTTTTTTTTTCCTTTTGTGGGATGGGGGGGCTAGGTTATTTACATCTAAAATATCTTCTGCAGACACTGTGTGCTCCTCTCCTAGACTGTAAGCTCTCGAGGGCAGTCCTGTCGGATTTATCTTTGTATCTTCCCCAGCGCGTGGCGCGGAACAGACACCTAATAAATATTGATGATGAATGAAGTCCTTTGTCTTTGTGGCCAAACCACAGGGGCTGCCTTGCTGCCTGCTCTGTGCACTGTGGGCTTTCCGTCCTGAGCTCCGGTGACGTTACATCGAGTCGTGTGCCCTTTGGAGCCCGGTTAGATGGTTCCGTCGAGACTGGCCGCTGCTCCCCCTGTTTCTGTGGCCCATGTTCTCCCGGCCCCCAGCTTCTGATCATGGGCGAGCCAAGGGAAGTGACCTGAGAAGTGCTTTACTTCAGTACTAGAAAACGCAACATAGACCAGACTCCCCAAATCCGCAAGATGCGTGTTTGCCTCCTGAAGAAGTGGGTGGGGAAGTCCAGCTGCCTCCGTTTGAAGGTTCAGTTTGCCCGGCCTCTACCAGTTTGGGCACAGTGGCTGGTTCGGCTCCCTGCCCTCACACATCTTGCTCGAGGGCCTGCCCTGAACCTACAGATTTGGGGCAAATCCACTTTTTATCTATCTTTTATGTACCTCGGAAGAGAGAGGAGTTTCTAAGAAGATGTAGAACATGTACCAGGGAACTCAGCCCAAACAGAACTCTCTCAAGGATAGAAAATCAGCTGACTTTAGAGAGGACTTTTTGTTTTTTTTGTTTTTTCTTTTAAGCCTACGTGTATGTTATCCAGGATGATAGGAGAGGTCAGAACTTCCATGCTTAGCCATTCTGTCTGCACTCCTACCTCCCAGCTCTCCAGGTCCTAGGTTAAAGCAAGAATTCGGGGCTCAGTAAACCATTGCCTGATGCCTGAGTTCTTCCTGCATTAAGAAAATGTCTGGCTCCGGCAGGTGTGCCCCGTCCTATCTGAAGAGACAGTCAGCCAGGCTTGGAGTAGCTTCCTGGCTGGGCCTTCCCCTCCCCCTGGAGAGTAGCAAAGCGGCATCTCCCTTCTGGAATGTGTGCGGTTCATGCACATCCGCTGGGCATCTGTTGAGTACGGTTGGCAGCAGGCATCTGGGAGTAGAGAAGCATGCGGGTGAGCAGGGGGTCCGTGACCCAAAGGGCCTCTGCTCCTCTCCTCTGAAGGCCACCACCCCGGTGCCCCTTGCCCCGCTCCCCTGTGGGCTGGGAAGGGCTGTAACCTGCCTGGGAAAGCAGGGCAGTACAAATCTGATGGGGGGGCGGGGCGGGATTCTGAGATGGGAATTCGAAAACAAGGTCATTTGGGCTTAGGGGGGCACTGCATCCCCTTAGAAGAGACCCCCAAGTTAGTTTGAGAAGTTGGGGTCTCGTCCCATTGCTCAGCCCCTGCTGCTGCTGGTAAGGCTCCCCAACTGTTGTCTTGCTTTGTCTGCAGAGACAGGGAGGGCCTGAAATCCTCTGGGCATTGATTCACCTGCCAGTAAAGTGTCACAAATGCCATGATGTTGGGAGAGACTGACAGCCACCTGCTCGCTGCCCTCAGCTCACCGTTTGAGAACAAACATACTGTGCATTAATTCAAACCACACTGGCTGCGATTGAAGAACCTCGAGGTTTGAGTACATCTCCTGCTCTGAGGAAGCTGAGGTGGGAAGGAGCTGAGGTAGAGTTCATGCAGCTTTTCCAGAAGGTGTGACTGAAGGACCCGAATGCGTCCCGCCTCAGGACGGCCATCCTCGGGGACTCCCCGCTCTTCACCCCGGCTGACGGGTGGGGGAAAGTGGAGAAACCTTACTGCTTAATCAGCTTGGCCCAGGAGTGTCCCATAACTTTGAAGCGTTTTCTCTATATTTTTTTGTCTGTAGGGTGTAGGCTTTCAGGATTTTCTGAAGGTGAGCATATTAGGTTTTAGGAGTTAGGTTTTGAAACACTTATTGGGCATTAGAATTACCTGACAAATCTAATCTTTCTACCTAGTATTCCCTCCTTACAGTAATTTTTATTTTTTAAGTTTCAGCGAAGGCTCCCAGTTTATGTTGATTTTCTTTTGGCTGCTGTGCATATCACTCACTGCAGGTCAAGTGTGCAAAACCACTGCCGAGTGCTGTTCCAAGCTCTTGCCCCACTCCGATCTAGTGCTGGCCATGCCTTTCGGACTTGGAAGAGATGCCCGGGAGTCAGACTATGAAGTGCAGGGGATTTTGAACATTTGAGAGCCCATCCAAGCTGCCAGGGCTCTATGGCTTCCACAGGAAGAGCAGAAGCAAAGTGGCTTCACTGAAAGCGCGCAGCATATCACACGGGCACGCCCCTCAGCCCCCAACGGCCGCCTCCTGATTGCCCAGCTTGCCAAGCAGTTTCCTGTTGCATGATCGGTGCACTTCCGTATCCCTCTTCCGGGGTTGTTTCCTCAGATACTCCCCGGTTCCTGTTTCTTTCTCATGCATCATCTCATCGGCTTCCCTGGCTACCCTCTTGAAGATCACACACCTGTCACTTGTCCTTTGCAGCATTATTGCCGGGAGAGGTATGGATACATACATATACAAATACACGTACACATCAGCTCTACGACCAGGAGGGCTAGGTTTATTTTGTTCTACCCAGACGTCTGCATGATGGGCATTTCTCCACGGGCCTCTACTCATTTAGTGAATGAATTAATGAAAAGCAAGAAAATGGGTGTGACGACTCCCTGTTTGCTTATACACGTATCTCATAGTAACAACTCCTGATGATGCTTAATATGACACAGTGGAAAAGGGGGGAGGGGTGTGGAGTGACTTACTTTGGAAATGAGTCAGGCAGAGGCCAATCAAACTCTCGTAAGTTTATGTCTTTTACTTATTTTACGTTTTTAATGGAGCAAAGGAGCCCAACTGCACGAAATACTTGCATGTCGTTTAATGAGTAACTCTCCAGCATGCACTTCTTATCTCTACCCCAAGCCTCCCTCTCTGACCACTTCTGGATCACACCTTCTTCCTTCCCCACTGCCTGCATTTTTGTGATTTCCTAGCTTTACTTAAAAGTTTTAAGAGCTACACTGCATCTTAAATAGTTTTGCTGTAATTATAAATAACCGCAACATCTCAGTGGCTTCCAAAAAACAGACATGTATTTCTTGTATTGATGAGGGTTATGACTTGGCTTAGGATACATACTCCCTGTGTCTCCTCATTCCAGAATCCAGATGGAAAGAACAGTTCTTTTGGAAACACCGAAGAGCCGTAGAACAGGAAGAAATTCTCAGCACCCCTTGGAGGCTCTGATTGAATGCAACCAGCCTCACGTCTACTCATTTAATTGGCTCAGCGTGCCACACGGTGAAGCCTTTGACCCAAAGTCAAAAGGGTGGAAAAGTAAAATCGATAAGGAAGTAGTGCCCGTCTCATGGACTTTGTAATCCTCTTAAGGGGGAGGGGGAGGGAATTCTTGGGAGTAATGACATAATTTATCACACATCCCTAAGCGATAGAGTTTAGTTTTGCTTGGTTATGAACATAAGTGAGTGTTATCAGAGAATTTTTCTTTTTGTCTTGCTGCTTTGGTTCAGCAGTAAATTTGAGAGATTCATTAATGTTTTTGTGGGAGGCTATAGTTTTATGCTGAATTTTCATTGTATAATAATAATTGTGATACAGTAATGCATAGTATGCATGAGTTCTTTACCAGTTCTATTGATAAACAGTTGTGAGTATTCTCACACAGGTAACCTGGTGGGTTTGTGTTTCCCTAGGAAAGAGACCTTCAAACATTTTTGGTTGCACATCGAAGGTTTATTGGGTGAAAAAAAGAATTGCTAATATTATTAAACATCTAAAATTTTTCATCTTGTGAAAATAGTATAAAGGTAATTTTTGACATAGTGTAAATATTAAAATTATAAAGCGCAAATGTGTATTATTGTCAGACACGTATCTAAGTGTATCAAATGGAGTAGAAATATGATTGATAGTTGCATTTATTTTATTTCTAATGAACAAGTTCTTCCTTCATGGTAAAATTCTTAATCTTTTTCCTCTGCTGAAAATCATATTTACATTCCTTTTCTACAATAAAATTTATCCTAATGGTTATTGGTGCAGGTAGTTCTGTTTTCAAAAATCTTTTGGTAATAGTACCGTACTTTGTAGTCAAAACATGTTCATAAAATTTTCTGTAACCCCAGTGTCCTAAGTGTTTGATTAATTAATTATTGTTTTTAACATTTATTCACCTTTAAGAGACAGAGAGAGACAGAGCATGAGTGGGGAAGGGGCAGAGAGAGGGGGAGATACAGAATCCGAAGCAGGCTCCAGAGCTGTCGACCCAGGGCTCGAACCCATGAACCACAAGATCATGACCTGAGCCGAAGTTGCTTAACTAACTGAGCCACCCAATCGCCCCCTGCGTGTTTAAAAGCTATTCCATATACCAATAGTATACAATCAAAATACAGCTATATTAGAAATTTTGGTAAATAATTACTAAATAATTATAACTCCATGAAATTGGCTCAGATGGTGGTGTTGTGATTGATGGTGTTTTTATTAAGAGAGCTGTCAAATTATATCTCTTTCCCCCAGGGTTTTTTATAGCTTGCAGCAACGCACTGTAGCAAGATTCTGGGGAAGGTCCACCTTTCCTCTGCAAAGGGATGCTGGTCAAGGAAGACCTCAAAGTCAGGCCATTGTCAGCCGGGTCAGTTTAGAAAAGTGCAGGGGTGGTGATTTTCATGGAGCAGTGGGTCCTGTGCAGTTTCATGCTCCTTCTAAAAAATTTTTTTAATGTTTTTTATTTATTTTTGAGATACACAGAGAAACAGTGTGAGCAGGGGAGGGTCAGAGAGAGAAGAAGATACAGAATCCGAAGCAGGCTCCAGGATCTGAGCTGTCAGCGCAGAGCCCGACGTGGGGCTCAAACCCACGCACTGTGAGACCATGACCTAAGCTGAAGGCGGATGCTTAACTGACTGGGCCACCCAGGCGCCCCTCATGTTCCTTCTAATTGAAGACTTCTGCTCTAACATAGGTGCCTAAGACTGGGACAGCCTTAGCCTTGGGAGATTCACACCATCGCCTTTCCTACCTATTGCCAAACTTTCCCCGAATGTTTTTTCAAGTGTGAAGTCCCTTTGCTTGCACTTTGCCTACATTTGGGCTTGCAGATTTTAGTTCTTGCCAGACTGATGGATGTCCAATGGTGTCTCGCTTTGGTTTCAATTTACATTTTCCTGATTATGTAATCATTTTGACTTCTTTCTCAGATATTTATTGCTCATTTGGATATCTTTTGTAAAGTGCTGTTCAAATCTTACCTCTCTTCTCGTCTGTCTTAATTGACTTAAAGGAGTTCTTTAGATATTCTCCATTCAAGCTTTTGCTAATCACATGTGTTTCACCCTGGCTTACCCTCTCATTCCTTTCATGGCATCTCTTGATGAATAAAACTTCATAATATAAACAGATTTATCAGTGTTTCTTTTATTAGTTAAGGCTCTTTTCAAGCATGCTGTCAGCTTTGGCAGTGCTGTGTAACAAAGAGCTCCCGGCTTTGAAGTCAGAAATACCCGGGTTTGGATTCTGGTTCTGTCACTGTCTAGCTCCATGAACCGAGGCAAGTTCTAGTCAGTTTCGCAACAGAGCAAGCTTGCCCACGCATAGTGTCTGGTTTTGACCGAGTTGTATGCGCCTCGCGTTAGTATGTGTGTTTCGCATATATTTAACTTCTTGTTAAATGAGCTCCCAACAACCCCACGAGGGAGATGCTCTTATAATTCCCATTTTAAGGAAAAGGAAACTGAGATAAAGGTAGGTGAGCAGCTTGCCGGAGGCCACGAGGATATTTAGGGGTAGAGACAATATTCAAACCCTGGCATCTACACCGGAGCTTGAATGCTCTTCCATGGAGGCTCAGGTGTCTCCTCAGAATCATGGGAATGATCCAAACCTTCCTTCAGGCTTGTTCTGAGAAATAAATATATGTGGGGGAGAACCTTCCAGCATTCTGAGCATGGCGCAGGTTTTTATTATTTCTATGAAATGTCAGGCATGTGGGGGAGTTGGAGGAACACAGCTGAACCGTTCACAGATGTTAAAGTCTCAGCAAAGGCGTAGTTTTCTTTCTCTCTCTCTCACATATAATTATAGAATAAGTTATGTTGTTATTTTACTTGATGCAAAACGGTGAGTCTTGCTTCAATGTTTTTCTAGTAAAGATGGAAAAAGACCAATTTCTTAGCTCAATCAGATAGATTAGCTTATTAATGATCATGAAAAGTATGGAAACATTTACCCTCATTTTAACCATGTGAAGTAAGAAGGAACCTGGAAAAAAGAATCAAGAGGTAAGCCTTTGGCTGGAAGAAGGTGTGCAAGACAAAATGTGCCAGACTGCGAAAGAGAGGACTTTCTCCTGGCATTGTGACTGGGAGAACGTTCATTCTGCACAAGGATGTTTCAAAGGAAAGGAAGAAGGCTTGGCCTTGCATACAGGTACACAGGGACATTATGAGGACGTCTTGGGTTCTCGGAGAGTGGGAGGTGGTCCCTTGAAGTGAGCTGCTTCTGAGAACTTCAAAGGTCGTGAGATGTCTCAACTGCTTCCTTCTGGGAGCACAGGACTCGGGAGTTCAACACTGTCCTTGCTACCGGGACAGCCAAGAAAACCGCAGACTCCTCCAGCCACACCATAGGTGGGTACTCAGGAAGTGATCATCGTCAAGGTAACACGTTAGAAACCTCCTCGGGAGACTAAGAGATGAGCACGGAACACATCTATGTCACATGGTTTAGAAAATCTTTAATGTTTGTTTTTGAGAGAGAGACAGAGTGTGAGCTGGGGAAGGGCAGAGAGAGAGGGAGACACAGACTCAGAAGCTGGTTCCAGGCTCTGAGCTGTCAGCACAGAGCCCAATGTGGGGCTTTGAACCCACAAACTCTGAGATCATGACCTGAGTCAAAGTCCGACACTTAGCGGACTGAGCCACCAGGCACGTCCATTCCAATTTTTTTTTTGTTGTTGTTCTTCTTGTTTTTTGTTTAATAGGCTTCATGCCTAGCACAGAGTCCAACACGGGGCTTGAACTCAAGACTGTGAGATCAAGGGGCGCCTGGGTGGCTCAGTCGGTTGGGTATCCGGGTTCCGCTCAGGTCATGATCTCACAGTTCGTGGGTCTGAGCCCCGTGTCAGGCTCTGTGCTGACCATTAGCTCAGAGCCTGGAACCTGCTTCAGATTCAGTGTCTCCCTCTCTCTCTGACCCTCCCCTACTCATACTGTCTCGGTCTCTCAAAAATAAACAAAAAAACATTAAAAAAATAAAAAAAAAAAAGACTGTTAGATCAAGACTTGAGCTGAGATCAAGGGTTGGACCCTTAACGGACTGAGCCACCCAGGTGCCCCAGATTTATAACTTTTAACGTAAAGACCGACAGTTCACAAACCACCAGCTCTTCACCCCTTATTATATCACAGCCATAACAATTTCAATTCAACCAGCATTAACATATTTCCCATCAGGTTCTGAATCTTTAGTTTTATTGAAGTCAGTGCCTCATATGATTTCTCTCCACCTGTCATCATTTATCTACTCAAAATCCTCAATGACCTTTCTGATCCTGAAACATACCCACGACACTGTCAACAGGCTGTGAAAGCTCCCCAGGCGTGCTCACTCTGACTTACTAGGGAATCGGTAGGCTCCTGTTTGCCAGAGGACCCAGGTCCTGAAGCCGAGGCTCCGCCTCCCCGCCCTGCGTCATGACGTCAGGACGTCGGCGCTGTGCCATACACGGACGTCCCAGGCTACCGTCCCTCCCCGGCTTCCTCCCTTCCTGCAGGTGCTCTATCTCACAGGAGCGGTGAGTACAGTAAAATATTTTCAGAGTGAGAGCAAGAGGTCACATTCCCGTCACTTTTCTCACAGGATGGTTCTAATTGTCTTGTTTTATTATTATTGTTAGTTTCTTTCTGTGCACAGTTTATAAATTGCACTTCATCCCAGCGATGCGTGCCCTGGGGCAAGCGGTGTATACGGCGTTGGGTGCTGGCACGGAGGGGTCCCGTGTGGTACCTCGGGCCGTTTGGCGTCGTGATGACACAGGCCCCACCAGCCTCACAAAGGTTAATGGGGGAAACCTGTCTGTCTCAATTGACTTTCGACAGTTGCTTAGACAGTCTCCGTTCCAGGCTTTTCTTAATCACGCGTTTCACCCTGGCTTACGCGTTCACGCCTTTCATGGTGTCTGGTCACCAAAACTCCCGGCCTTGCGGTTTCAATGAATTGTTTCCTCAGGTGACACAGGACGATAATTTTTATATAAGTGAAATATTTTTTATTCGTATTAACCTGTGAAACCACTAGAGAGGGAAGTAATTTTCATCGATACGGTTTTCCAACTTGATTTTAAAATTTATTTTTCTTAAAAAAAATTTTTTTTACATTTATTTATTTTTGAGAGACAGAGATAGTGCGAGCAGGGAGGGTCAGAGAAAGAGGGAGATACAGAATCTGAAGCACGCGCCAGGCTCTGAGCTAGCGGTCAGCACAGAGCCCGATGCGGGGCTCGAACCCACGAACCGCGAGATGGTGACCTGAGCCGAAGCCGGACACTTAACTGACTGAGCCACCCAGGTGCCCTTAAAATTTATTTCTTTGCAGTAAAATGTTTTAGTACCAAGTCATTTCACAAAGAGCCTTCAGGGCCCTGTGCTCGGTGCCGTCTCTACGCTTTGACGCCCTGGTATTTCATTTGACTCTCATGTCCTGGAGGTTCTTCCCCACGCGCCGCTGTGTTCTGGGGAAAGGCTGGGAAAATCTAATCGCGGTCATGGTTCTTATTGGCAAATGCTGGTCTTTTGCTGATTGCTGGAGCTTTGGCGCCCTCTGGTGGTGTCCTTGGGGAAAGCAGTTCACGCTGTCCCGTATTGCTAAGGTTCAGTTTACAACACTGAAGTTTGTTAAGTAAAATTACCCGTAGAGTGGGCACTTGTCGGCTCATTTCGTCTTCCCTCACACAGAAATTGCTAAAGTCTTTTAGAGTGTTGAAGTAATAGAAAGCAATACCTAACCTCAAAGACTGAGCCCAGACTCCAAAACCAGTGTCAAGGAAGAAAAGTAGCAGTCAGAGGGGCTAATAGAAATAAATCTGTTTCATCACGTGCGTGCACATTGGCAATAAATCCCAGTCCCCTCTCCCGGGAACGGGAGAAGCAAATTTCATTATTTATTTTATTTTATTTATTCTTTTTCAAGACAAGTACATTTTAAAATATCACTGAAAATCAGATTTTAAAAACCCCACTAAAAGTATGAAAAACCCCGGCATTTTCTGGGCAATCTGAGCAGCAAACTGGGAACAGTAGGCAGCGTGGCCCTACAGTACATAGTGTGCAAGCATTTTCCTTTCATCGGTTTTGGGTCCTTGTGTTTCAGAAAGACCTTAATTTTTTTTTTTTATTTTTTACATTCATTTATTTCTGAGAAACAAGAGTGTGAGCAGGGGAGGGGCAGAGAATGAGACACAGAATCTGAACCAGGCTCCAGGCTCCGAGCTGCCAGCACAGAGCCTGGCCTGGGGCTCGAACTCACAAACTGTGAGGTCGTGACCTAAGCTGAAGTCGGATGCGTAACCGACAGAGCCACCCAGGCGCCCCTCAGAGAGGCCTCTTTTAAATAGCATAAAGATGGTTTTTAAACATCCAGTCTTCATTGGTCATCACATAAATGTCAGGGTGTTTGGACTTGTTTTCTCCTCTTTGTGCTCTAAGTACAATCTATTTCTTTGCTTATTTTTTTTCTTGTTTTATTTTGAATTGATCGAGCCTTTTTGTTGTATTTAATTTTTACTTAATTTTTAATGTATTGATTTTTTAAAAGTTTATTTATTTTGAGAGAGGGAGTGCGTGCACGGTCGCTTGTGAGCAGGGGAGGAGCAGGGAGGGAGGGAGAGCCTCCCAGGCAGGCTCTGCTCTTTGTGCGTGGAGCCCACTGACTCAGGGCTCCGTCTCACAAACCGCGACATCGTGACCGGAGCCAAAATCAAGAGCTGGATGCTTAACTGACTGAGCCACCTAGGCGCTCCTCAGTTTTAATTCTTTGATTAAAAAAAATTATGTAAACCTTGAAATGCTACCATATGCATAGGTAACAACTTCTTACGATTCATAAGTTAATGTTTAGGAATGTAAAGTCTAAAAAGTAGAAGCTCCATGAGGGGAGGGCTGTTTACCTCTGCCCACTGCTGTATCCCCGGCGGGGAGCTGCAGGCGCACGTGGTCTGTGAACACTGGCTATGCCCCCTCTTGTGACCTCCAAGCTGCTGCCCGTTATTATCTATTGATGTATTTGTTTCTTTTTAAAAAGGTTTCTTGTTTAAATGCTTATTTATCTATTTTCCACATCTTAATTTTTTTTTTTAAATGTTTAGTTTTGAGACAGAGAAACAGAGCATGAGCAGGGGAGGGGCAGAGAGCGAGGGAGACACAGAATCCGAAGCGGGCTCCAGGCTCTGAGCTGTCAGCAACAGAGCCCGACACGGGGCTCGAACTCATGAACAGTGAGTGCAAGCTGTGCGCTTGTTTCCCTTCATGTTAGAGCTAGTTGTTCTGCAGCAGGAGCGCCTCCCAGAGGATCTGGTTCAAGGTGGTGGTGAATCAAGATGTGCGGGATCTCTTTGCTGGGGCAAATACACAGCCCTTGCAGCTTTTACGGGGCCGTTGACCTGGTAAACGCATTTTCCTAGTTCTCCTTTCTCCAGTAAGCCGAGAATGCCAGAAGTTTGCTTTCACATTGAAGTAAGTTTTCCTGTGCTGCCTCTGGGCATCGGTGTTTTCTGTTTTTTTCCTGCTACAATTTAGTCAGCGGGGAACCTACTATGTTCCCGTCTTGGGGGATGGGTAATGACGATTTACTTCTTGGGTGACATTATGTTGATAGAATTTTGTGAACCAGCTTATCCACACACACACACATCGGAGGGTAGAAGCTTTTGGCCCCAAGTTTCTGGGAGCTGCCACTATGGTGCAGTGTCCAGGGATTCAGAAATCTGGGTCATGTAATGTATCGCTTTTTAAGTGTTTGTTTGTTTCTGTTTTTAATTTTGAGAGCTAGAGGGAGAGAGAGAATCCCAAGCAGGCGTTTCACTGTCAGCACGGAGCCCGGAGTAGGGCTCGAGCCCACAAATCCTGAGATCATAACCTGAGCCAAGATCAGGAGTCAGGCGCTTAACCAATGGAGCCACCTGGTGCCCCAGCGTCTCAGCTTTAAAGTGAAAGGCGCATGGTGGCCCCTCATATCCGCTCCCACTGTGAAAGCGGCCTTCGTGGACATCTTTGGTGGAAGAGGCCACATATACCACAGTTTGGTGCTGATCCGATCCAAGTACTCCATAAACCAGTAACTCCAAGTCCAAATGTGGCCAGGAATAAAAGAAAATCCTTCCGTTTGCCTGGTTTGCCATGCAAGCCGTTCTGCCAATATGCTGGTGGACCCTGGGGTGCCGTGAGGGCCCGCAGGCGATGGGAGCGTGTGGGAGTGTCCACGTGTGGCCCGGGCGCCGTATGGAGCCTGTGGGCAGCTCTGGTTGGCGAGTCAGGCTGAATGCCCTTAGGGTTTTGGAGTAAAACTGTGCTCTCTTCAGACAGTAAATACCCTTTTCAGAATAATTCTCGGCTTACTATCACATTTTGAAATACCAGGTGTCTGTGAGACTTGAGAGGTGCATCATAAAGTAAATTTTTCTGATCCTCTAAGCCCTAAACCTTTTCAGTTCTTCAGCATTAAACTGAAGGGATCATACAGGATCAGACGAGCTCTGAATGACCCAGCAAGCTCTTTGCCATCCATCCCTTTCTCTGTCCACATCTGTGACCTTCTACTGAGTTGCCAGAGGAAAAATTTTTCAGGTTGATCTCTAGTTGGTCCTACGCGACATTCTGGCATCGGTCAGGAGTGACAGGCTTTTAGCATTATCGTCCTCAGAGGTGGCCTTGGGATGATGGAGGAGGAAATCTCAGCAGCTCTCCTGACCTACTCATCCTGGACAGAGAGGGTGCGAGAGGTGTGGGTCTACACCAGTTCTTGGGGGCTTGCTGATGGCTTGGATGATTGGTCAGCACCTGGAAGGGGTAAAATTGGAAAATAGGTGACAGGTAAGGGAAGAGTGTGTGGAAGACCGTCCGAGAACCTGCCAAGAACGTAAAACATTAGTGACTCCAGTAAATGCTCCCTGAAGGGACATAGCCCTTAAGGACCAAGGGCAAAGGATGGCTTGTCTTATAGATGTTCGGTCCTGTTTTTATCTCCTCTGGTTCTTGATCCACAGGACAAAGTGGCCATGGTAGCCAGGATGGCAGTTCTTCATGGGCTCAGCTGCAGAGATCTCTCGTGCTTGCAAATGAGAGGTGGTGCTACCCTGCTTATGACTCAGAGTGCCAGTACCATTGACCAGTCGGTGGTCCCCAATATGGCGTCTTATGCCATAGAAAATAGGGGGGGCAATCCTGTTGCCTAGGGGTCCCTTGGTTATCTTGGACCCCTTCTGAGTTCAAGAGAGCAGGGATTTGCTGTCGCCGGAATGGAAACTTATTTTAAATACAGATTTGCGTTTTTGACACCAGCTGTGAATTTTCTGAATGTCTTATTTGCAGTATTAGTATCATTTATGACATGATTTCTGATTGAGGAGATTGTTTAGGGCAAGAGAAGTAAGGCTGATTTTTGCGGAATGAAATACGTTTATCCAGAATAGCTGCTCATTTATAACTGTGGAATGGCTTTATGAAGACTGACTATAGCGTCACCTGACCTACAGCATTGGCAAGCTGGTGGGACTTCCTGATGGGATGCAATACATACTTAGCACCAGGAGGTGGCGCTGTGTTTTGTGGCCGTCGTTAGAGTCTAGGAATGAAGAGGGAATTGGAAGGATCTTTCATTCTGACACTAATGACCCAGTGGTACTTCTTGTCCGTCTCCTCACTGGGCTGTGCTAAAGGTTCTATTTTCCAGGGACAGACTCCCCCCCCCCCCATCCCTGAAAAAAACAAAGATGGTTCTATTGTACTGAAGATTGAAACAGGAACCTGGCCTTTTTGAGATCCACCTGTTAGGAGCAGGTTACTCTCTGACTGAGAGTATTTATGTTCATTGTCAAGCAGAAATGTGTTGCAGGTACATGATGAAGCAAGGCACGAAGGTGCGGTCAGAGAGGTTACGTATCCATGGACTCCGGGGCCCTTGTTCAGTCGATGTGTCGGAGTCAGGGGCACATTCAGCTTACACGGTCCCCTCCGGAAAGGTGGGTCTCGCACGGCACACGGAGCCTGGGCAGTACCTCCCTCACTTGCTCGCAGCATGTTAAGATGTATTTGTTTTCCAGTTAAGTGGATTTAGGAGTTGCTTTTTTTAATTTTACATTTAACTATTTGTCTCCATGAGGGTTGTCTGGATTATGCTAAAATACAAATTACCCCCAAAATTCAGTTGCTTATTAACAATACAGCCTAATAACAATGCACATTTGTTAAAACCATTTTTTTGAGAGAGAGAGAGAGGGAGAGAGAGAGAGGGAGCACAAGTGAGAAGTGGAGAGAGAGAGAGAGAGAGAGCGAGCGAGCACAAGTGAGAAGGGGAGAGAGAGAGAGAGAGAGAGAGAGAGCGAGCGAGCACAAGTGAGAAGTGGAGAGAGAGAGAGAGGGAGAGAGAGAGAGAGCGAGCACAAGTGAGAAGTGGAGAGAGAGAGAGAGAGAATCCTGTGAGGGGCAGAGAGGGGGAAGTGGGGCTCACCCACAGGGATGCGCCAGCTTACCCTGTGCAGGACTCGAACTCACGAACTGTGAGATCATGATCTGAGCCCAAGTCTGATGCTTCACTGACTGACCCACCCCGATGCCCAATACACATTTATTTATTTATTTTTTGAATATAATACAATTTATTTTAACATATGCATTTATTTTCCATCATTTACAATACAGTAGTTACACTGACACTCCAAACAGAAAAGCAAAGTAAAAAATCAAAACCCCAACTTCTATTTCATGTAATTAGACTTATACAGAAATTAACAGGTTAAGTACCAACTAGTTAATCACCTAACTTCACAGCTATCTGAAGTGGCAATCCTTATATAGCAGCTTATCTATGATACATTCAAGATACATGATATAATTCATTACTTGCTCATAAGCTACAACACAGCCTGCTTTATACCTTTCCTTAAATTCCACCTCTATACTACAGTATACTTGAGGTCCATGCAGAAAAGTAGCTACCTTTTATATAGGAAATGGATGATTAAGTCTTTGGTGTTGTAAAAGCAACTTCATTTAAACATAACCACCCCCACCACCAAAAAAAACGAAGAGGAAAAAAAAAAAGTAACGAAAATAATAAGGGAAAAACCCAAGACACACCCCCTAGGGGGGAAAAACCCAGCATGTACTTGTTTTGCTTGTTGGGGGTGTTTGCTTATTTACACATTTATTTTTTACTCGTAATCCAAGAGGGTCCAAGAGGTGGAAAAGGCTCTGAGTTCTGTACCCTGTATACGGAGAACAGGACGAAGTTATCAGCCAACATTCGGGTCTGAAACTCCCATTGATCTCTGTTCTCTTTAATCTTTTTTATTTTTTAGCTTTTTCTTTTTAACGTTTATTTATTTTTGAGAGATGAGAGAGGCAGCTCATGAGCAGGGGAGGGTCAGAGAGAGAGGGAGACCGAGAATCTGAAGCAGGCTCCAGGCTCTGAGCTGCTAGCACAGAGCCTGATGTGGGGCTTGAACCCACAAACTGTGAGATCGTGACCTGAGCCGAAGTCGATGCTTAACCGACTGAGCCACCCAGGCGCCCCTGTTCTCTTTAGTCTTGACCGTGGTTGCTGTAGGGGATGCAGAACGGGTCTGCTTGCTCCTGTAGGGGGCTGTTCTTTCTGGTGCCGCTTTATCAAGAAGCCACTTACTTATCTTCACTACGCATGGTCTTCCCAATACCCAGAGTGGGCTTCGAAGGGAATTCGAGAACTACATGGCATCAGAGGGGGCCTCTTCTTAACACAGAGGCACAAACAGAACCGTAGGGAGGTGAGCGAAGCCTGAGCCAGGAGTCCTGGACGGCTCAAAACGCCACAGTAATAGCAACGGCAAGTAAGGGAAAGCGGGATGTAACGCTGGGCTCAGTTTGCCGTCGGTGGGTAGACGATCGAGCCAAGCCCGGGGGTTTGTGCGAGACCGCTCGGGTGAGCACACAGGGGCAGAAACAGAGAATAAAGGAAACCCTAAATTAAGGATGATTGCTAATGAATGGGTGAAACAGACACACATATGACAGTACACACATGAGCACACGTAAACACGCTCTTTGTGAGAATCAGCGTCTTGAATGCGAGACCGATGGTTAAGGATACGCTTACAGTTAGAGTTTTAGGTTTTTAGAACATTCAGTTTGTTCAGTATATTTGATAAGTGAGTTTAAGTTATTCTTAAGCAAATGACATTGTTGTTGCCAACATTTTTGTCCCCCCTGGCGTGGAGGTCCCCTCCAGTCCCCGGCCACTGCCTTCGTTACTTCCGGGCGCTGGGAGGGGTAGTGAAAGAAAGCCAGCATTTTTGGTTGATTTCCACTAGATGGCACTCTCTCAGTTCAATATTCAACCCCTGGTTTGTTGTAATGCAAAAATCCAAGTAACACATTTGTATTGTGTTACTTTTCCCTTTGACGTTAATATTTAAAACAATGCCCAGATCCGTTTCTCACTTTGAGAGTAAAATGATAAAAATATTTAGCCCCTGGAAATTTGAAAACACAGTTTACTTCTTAAGAGCTGATATGATGTTTTTATTGTATTTCATATTTTTATTATAATCTGTAGAAATTATCTCTATCAGAAAACATAATTCTTTGGTCACCTTTAGATATGTTGTTAAGTTTTGATCATAGCTAGTTTCCTGTCCAGGTGAAAAAAACATTTCCAAACCTCTGAAAGACAAGGGGCTCCGTTTTCCAAATGTTTTCAGCGGCCAGAGAACCTCTTGAGTGGCTATGTTGGTATGTGAAAATAGACTACCTCTGAGGACTCAGTTTCACTTCAATTGTCATAAGACATTATAATAAAAACAAAAATTCTGAAAAATAAATTCTTTCAATTACTGAATGGGGAGTCTAGTATCTATCGATTCTCTGAATGTGTTGTTCCAGGGTAGTAAGGAGCCTGACAGCTCACTCAGCCTGTTTGTCTTTGCTGTAAATACGCAGCCGGAAGAAATCTGAGGAATTACCGAATCCATCTCAGTCAGGGAGCAAGCAAAGAAACTGAAGATCCAGAGTGCATGGTAAATGTTTACTTGGGAGAGGAAGGAAAGACGGGCGCTCTCTCTTTAAAGTTTATTTGAGAGAGAGAGAGAGAGACAGACAGAGACAGGCAACAGAATTTGAAGCAGGCTCCAGGCTCCGAGCGCTCAGCACAGAGCCTGATGTGGGTCTCGAACTCATGAACCTTGAGGTCATGACCTGAGCGGATGTCAGATGCTTAACTGACTGAGCCACCAGGTGCCCCCCAAGACAGGCTCTCTTGTCTCCGTGTTAAGTACAGTTTACTGGTCTGCAGGTTATTACGAAGCACTGGCTTATAAACAGTGTCCAAGTGCAGGAGCAGGTTGTGAATAAAGAATCAGGGTTTAGGACCATCCCTATTATCTTTAGTAAGAGTTGCACAGTTAAAAAGTGGCATGAAATGGTACTGCTGCTGGAAGATACAAAAATACCACGTCTCTTGAACCCGTCTGTACAGTGAAAAGTGCCGATCTTGCGGGAAGATAGAACTGAAGCGTTAATTACTCCTCTTACAAACTGTAATCTTGGACAAGCTCCCGCGTGTCTCTGGCTCCGCTTATCTGTAAAAGAAAAGAAAACCGTCTACTTGGAAGTGCGGCAAAGCTTAAATGAAATAACGTGGTAGGCTTTCGATAGCCATCCCCTTTCTTCATTAAGAAACAGTTAAGATGGAAAATAAGCTTGAAAGCCAAGTTCAAGCAATGAGTGAACAAAGTCTGGTGACAGGGGCTTCTCCATTTGGGGACCACGTTTATTTTGAGCCTTGAAATGATTGATTCTGATTGATTTCTTGGCCCTAGATTTGCAAAGATCCTTTGATTGGTTACACGGACTAGACAGAGCCGAGCTGATGGGAACGCATTAGCTTAAAGAAATCAACAATAAGATATAGAAAGTTGCAGGCAACAGCAACACTGTTATTTATAGAGGTTTTTAAACTGCTCTGGATCTGAAGTGCCTTGATTGGATCCACCATCAAGCAACAAACACCACAGAAGCACACGTTATGTCCCTCCCCTTACACCGCGTGACTCTTTTATTCCTGAGGATTTATACCAACCTTGTTATGTGACAGATTGTAGACAAGGATGGATTCCAGAATGGGTAACTGTGAGCATTTATATACTTGAACTTTTGCTTTTCATTTCTCTTCTAATCCAGCAGGTGTCACTCATTCTCTGTAGTTGGGCTGCGCTCCGGCTCTCCTGCCCAGGACCTGCTGAGGAGAAACCACCTTTGGCTGTGTCAAAGTGACACGTTTGTTGGACCGGAACAATAATCATCCTCCCCATTAGCCTGGGAGGAACTTGAGGCATTTTGTCCTCCAGCAATGATGAATTTTTATTTTCTCACTTAATTAAAAAACTAAAACCTCCATCCCAGTTTCCAAAATGTATAGCTGGGCAATAAATGAGAAACCACGGAAGGCAGGCCGGGAATTTAAATTTGGGGTGAGATAATCTGTACGTGCCCGAGAAAGGCAGATCACTCCTGGGTGTCAGTGTGAGGTTCCGATTTCATTCTATAGCGTAGAATAAAAAGTCCTGCAGCTTGAGGTGCGTTTGAGCAGATGTGTGTCTGACAAGGTGCTTTTAAATCATTCCTGCAGCCGTAGCACGCGTTTGCTGTATCCGGCCACCGGGCTGGCATAGGGCTCCGATGAGAGCACATTTTACCAAATCAGAGGAAAACAAGCTTAGTTTACACGAGGTAGGTTTTCTCCCGTTTCTAAAAGGGAAAGATTGCTTCTTTAAAACAAAATATATTACGTGCAAAAGTTCACGGATCCTTAGATGTTTCTCAGACTTTGTGTTTCAAAGCCCACCTTCTCCTTTTAAAGGGGATGAGTGACTTGTCCTCAGAGAGTAGGCTCATTAAAGGGAGCGATATTGCCAGTCTGTCCTTCTCTGCAAGTCCTGGATGTATTTTGGGCAACCGGTGGTCTCTCTGCAAGCCTGTGTCTGACTCTTGTACTTCAAGTTGGTTCCTTGAGACAGCTGGCCTGAATGCTCTCTGTCAGCGTCGGCATTCATGCCCCTGTCTGGTGCCCCTCCCTGACGGAGGGACAGTGCTTCCCCGGGGATCACACAGCCCCTCGCTGTCTATGGGCCCCCTCGCAACCGGAAAAACAAAACTCACCCAGTTTTCCTTCATTTCACTTCTTGCAGATTCTTTGGCTTTGAGTATAACTTATAGAGCTTTAAAATACAAAAAAACAGTTTTAAGTGCTGTTTGTTAAATAATTTCAGCAGGACATACTTGGTGATGAAAAAGATGCCCAGGCAATCAAATTAGGAAGAAAGGAACAAAGTTTGATACCAAACAACTGTTTAATCACTTTATGAAAAGTTGTACATTTTAATAGTTTGAGTAGGAAAATACGCCATCACATTTTTAAAAAATAGTTTATTGTCAAATTGGTTTCCATGTAACACCCCGTGCTCTTCTCCACAAGTGCCCTCCTCCATCACCACCACCTCTTCCCCCCTCCTCCTTCCTCTTCCCCTTCAACCCTCAGTTCATTTTCAGCATTCAATAGTCTCTCAAGTCTCTCTCCCCAACTCTCTTTCCCTCTTCCCCTCCCCCTGGTCCTCCATTAGGTTTCTCCTGTTCTCCTGTTAGACCTATGAGTGCAAACATATGGTTTCTGTCCTTCTCTGCCTGACTTATTTCGCTTAGCATGACACCCTCGAGGTCCATCCACTTTCCTACAAATGCCATCACATTTTAAAAAGCTTACATCCAGCATAACAAAAAAGACCTGTGCTTCGGAGTCTCCAGGAGCACCTAAATGTTACACTATTCAGGCACGGATCAGAGTTCACAGAGTAGAAGAGAACACAACTCTTGTCCCTCCTCCATTCACACCTGGTCCGCTTTAGGAGTGGCTGTCTTCACGCTGGGGCCTCAGGCATGTGGGAAAGTGAGCCCGTCACGGGGGCGGGGGGGGGGCAGGACAAGGCTGCAGAAGGACATGGTGATGGACCAGGGCAGGATGAGCAGGCAGATGGAGCAGGGGAGGGGAGAGGCGTGCTTCGGGGGGTGGGGGGGAGGAAGTGGTGCTAATGAGCTACTAGTCTTGTAGAAACACTGATCAATGAACTTCTCCGGTAATTGCTTTGCGGCAATGTTTTCACGAAAAGCCACGGCAGTGGCTGTGGTATCAGTGCGCCTGATTTTTGCATGTGCTTGAGTACTCAGTGAGCCAGGGATGGGTACAATGGAGGTAAATAAACCCTCTTCTTACCCTTTCCCCCCACCTGTGATTTTAAATAGATGCCAGCTATTTCATCATTGTCATAATTGCAGGAGACATTAGGTCCCCATGGTTTATTATTATTTTTCACTAACATTTCTGAAATGCAATAATTTAAAGATCTGTGGTCTTCTCAGTTTGCATCACAAATGCTAGTGAGGTGAAAGTTTTGTTCACATTAGTCCCTGCCGTGAAGTAGGGATTGTTAGTATATTGCATCTCTATTTGCAATTTATATTTCATTTGAAATACCACTATGATCATTGCTTGAAGAATTTAAAAATAATTTTCATATTTTAATAAGCCTTCTCTAATGTTTTGTAAACATCGTTTACATTTCTGGTGACTGAGAAGGCAGGAGATTTGCTTAAAACAAGAATGGCAATTAGAATGAGGGTCTCTTGTAGGTTGAACAGTTTTTTGAATTCCCCATGCCACCTGTCAAGAGCTGAGTCGCCAGGTGTCGGCAGCCAATTAAGACCACAAGCCAAAATGAAAGTCCCAGGCAAGCGTTTAATCACTTTCTGAGGGAGGAGAGGCACTGGGAAACCGCCGCCCCCCATGGAGCAGCGCTGGGAGAGGACCAGATGTCCCCTCCCATGGGGGGAGGTGGGGGGGGGGGAGTTGTGTTCTAACCCAGGGAGCCCTGGACGGGGAGGCCGCGTGGGGAGGGTGGGAGCACCTGGGGGGAGCACCGAGCCATTGTGAGAAGATGGATGTGCAGGCACAGCCCTGGCCCCGGAGGTTCCGGGGAAGGTTCAGTGGTAAGCCTTGCACAGCGAGGCCTCTGTAGGGACGGCCCTGGGCTAACAGAGCAAGGCTGGCCAGGGGACTGGCCTTGAGGGCACCTCCCTTTCGAGACTGGCTGCACCCCCAGGCTGGTTGGTGCAGGGAAGGTAGCTCCTCCCCGTGAGGCCAGCCCGGTAGAGCCTTTATTTACGACTGCTTATGGTCAGACTCGAAAGCTCATCCGTAGGTTTTTGGCCAGAAGCTCACCACCATCCCTTTGCAGCCTGACATCTGCTCCTTCTGGGATTATTGAACTGCTCTGATTCATGCTCTCCACCTGCCCGAAGATTGTGTCCTTAACATAATCCATCACACCCTCGATTGCCAGATGGCTTGTGTCTAAATCACTGGTTTTATTGTTATTCCTGGTAGAGGAACTTCTGTGTGTGTATCTTGCACAAACCCCTCAGGTTGGCACTCAAGGCCTTTATTGGGCTGCACGTTCTTGAGGCGAATCCACAGGTTGCTAATTCTCAACTCATCCCTCCTGGGCCTGTGCTGGTCTCCTCTTTGGTGCACGTCTGCCCTCTGAGCTCTGGTCTTTCTCTCACGCAGGACAGCTTTGCCCACCAAGTCCAACACTTGACAGACACACTGGATTTCCTTTCATGCCCGGCAGGAGATGCCTTCTCCGCGGACTCAGTGCCTTGGCCACACTCATTCTTTTTGTCATCATTGCTTGAAAGTCTTCAGTCTCTATTTGCTTCGTTGTTATCACCACACTACTAAAATATCAGTATTTGCTTAACAGTTTTTAATTTTCCTCTAGATGTTGATTTTTTTAACGTTACGTCTTCTCCCCACTTGAATGTCAGGTGTGACACCCTCATCTCCTGTGTCGTATTTGGGCATCTCCTGTTTTCAGGCACAGGGCTTGGTATTTCCATTTTTTTTTTTCACCAAATTTAATTTTCACAAAGGTCTGCAAGTCATGTGATCTTTATTATGATTATGTACACGATAAAACTGCATCTCAGAAAGTTCACATATGGGCGCCTGGGTGGCTCTGTCGATTAAGTGTGGGACTCTTGATTTTGGTTCAGGTCATGGTCTCAAGGTTTGTGAGTTTGAGCCCAAAGTTGGGTTCCATGCCGGTGGCGCAGAGCCTGCTTGGATCTTCTCTCTTCCCTTCTCTCTATCCCTCCCTTGCTTCTGTTCTCTCTCTCTCTCTCAAAATAAATAAACTTAAAACAAAAAGAATGTTCAAAGAGTTTTGTCACGAGTGAAAGACTGGGCAGCTGACAGCAGGGAGGTCTTTCTTCCTTGGTCCAGGCTTTGCTCTTGTGCGAGATGCTGTCTCTGTCCTGGAAAGCCAGAAGTGGCAATAAATGGATGTGATGCTGATTTGTGTTTAGAAATTCTCCACCCTAAGAAAAAGCATCACTGATAAACTTACTCTAAGGTTTTATTATCTAAAAAATGATACTTAATGGAGATGTTATTAACACTGATGACAGTGGGTCAGGAAGGCATGGAGTCTTGTCCTTGGAATCCAAGGTCTGGAGGCTTTCTCCACGCTGTGCCATTTTGCTTAAGGGACTGAAGCCTTTGGTCCTCAGTTTGCTTGTTTGTCACATAAGAAGGTCCGATCACTGATTTCTGACATCCATCCCCAGGGTTAGATTCCATCCTTTTCTTCATGCTGCGTTGAGTTTGTCTTAGAAGAGTCCACAGTCGTCCCCCTCTGTGTCCCCCTGTGTCCTCACATACCATCATGCTGTTGTTCTTCTCGCAGAGATTTTGCCCTGAGTAGAACACTGTTCTCCCCTCTTTCCCATCACGTGACTTCAAGTGTTACCTCTTTGCCCTTGAATTTCTCTGAAAAGGTGCCATGAAACTATTGGTGTCCCTATTTGAGGGGTTACCCTAGGGTTGCCTGGGCGGCTCAATAGATTGGGCATCCAAGTCATGATCTCATGGTTTGTGAGTTCGAGCCCCACATCAGGCTCTGTGCTGACAGCTCAGAGCCTGGAGCCTGCTTCTGATTCTGTGTCTCCCTCTCTCTACTCCTCCCCAGCTCGTGCTTTGTCTCTCTCTTTCTCTCTCTCAAAGATAATAAACATTTAAAAAAATGTTAAAAAAAAAAAAAGGTTACCCTAAACATTGCTGTTCGTTTGCTGATCCAACTCTAAATCATAGCGGTCATACTTTGTCCAGTCAAAGAAAAAATTACATGGAGATCCCCATCTCTTCAGGTTACAAAATATATATTTTATATTTAATAATGTTAAGTAACATTGCTGTTGTTCCTTAAAATACATTAAACCATTATCTTTGTATCAGATCTACAAAAAGAATCAAAGACACACATTTGGTAGAAATAGAAATCAGAAAACAAAATCCATGAACTTCTCTTTCTAGCTGTAGCAGTGGGGGGGGGGAAGTAATGAAAATTTACTAATTGCTTTCTTACATGAATTATATAGGTCTCTACTTGAACATTCATTTTGTATGAATTTCCAAATATGTGCTAGTGAGAAGTCAAAGCAGAATTAGTGACTGTATCTTGGTATATTTCTCATTGTATGTTCAGCGTATGTTTTAAAGCATTGATTTTTCTCCTTCCTGATTTTTCTTCTTGAGAGAAGGGAAATGATGCAGGATGAGATGGTGAGAAAAGTCAAGGAAACAATAGTAATGAGTCATGCTGTGAGTCTGGATTTCACAGGTTCCCATGTTTAGCAAGAGTGCTTGTAGATGGAGATTCGGGGGGAAAACATGCCAGCTGTTTTGAAACATAGTATGGTAGCCAAGAAGAAAGTTCAAATCTTAAAAAGCAAAATGAGCGTTCACGTCATTACATACTGCCCCGTTTCCTTGAATTATGGCCGTGAGAAATTGATTTCTGTGCCGATTGGATTCACTGGCAGTTTCCTTCCCAACAAGGCCCCGCAGTTCCTTTTCCTTTTCCTAAAGAGCAAACGTGCCCCTCGGCTTTATTATAATTCCTACTGCCCATCCCTAGCACACAAACCAGACAGATCCAGAATATGCTTGGCTGAATAGAGGTGGCCTTAGGAGACCTCCCACCTTGCTTTCTAGCTGGCCCGTTTCTGATAAGAGAGGTCCCCAGGCTGGAAAACAATGCAGCCCATGTCTACCCTGGTGATTTCCTGGTTGGTGTGGAGACGAGGCTGCACACTCTGGGCACCACCATCTTCCACCCCGGATCTCTGAGATTGCAACCTGGCTCACAAGCATTTCTACTGATGATAAAATCAAAATCTCGCTGGGCTGCTCCAGTGAAAACAGGCTTTCCACATGGGGACCTGAGCCTTGACAAGGAGAGCTCTTTTTTCTGTGGCTTTCTCTCCTTTCTGCATATGGGTCTTGTTAGGAAAAAGCATAGCGTTGGAGACATCTCTTTGCTAGTAGATAGGGTGGCTGGCATGCTGAAAAGCAGAGTTGTGGAAAATTATCTTTCTCGGGTTCACCATCTCACAGTGGTTGCAGAGACTGCCCAGCAGGGCTGCCTGCCTGGGTTAGACCCGCCCATCAAGAAGGATGCAGGTGTCCCCAGCCCTTTTCCTCTTGCTGTGTCACCGCAGTCTCTCCGTGTTACTAAGCTCGTTAATTCTTTTGAGAAGAAGAGAGAAATGGTTCTGGTTTTGGCTGTGACTGTATCATTTATTATTTGTTTATTACTATTCTTTATATCTGTGTTATTTAGTGTCCCCTGACCTTATCAGGGTCTGGGATAACAGCACACAGGAAGGCCCACATACTGTTGGGCTAAACAGGTAGAAATTAGAAGCCAAGCTAATGGTCTGTCACATAGAACGTGTCCTCTTCTCCCGTCATAGCCAAGGTGCCTTCACGAGGACTTGCCCACGCAGGTCTGCATTTAAACTTCTTGGGCCACTCCAAGTTCTGGCCCAGAGAAGGGATGGCCAGTGTTGGAGCTGGCCTCTGGCTTATGACTTCCTTTTTCCTCATGCTCAGCTCTGTCCCCACCACGAGAAGCCTCACATGCAAGGTGTGGATACTTCAGCCCAGATGCATTTCTAAGCTCCATCCATGCCTTCCCCATCCAACAACACAGATGCCCCTTGCTCACCCCCCGGGCTCCCCAGATGGTCCTTACTGTGTTAGCGTTCACCTGACTATGTAACCAAGCCCTGCATCCCGACAACCTTATGAGGTAGGTGCTGTGATGAGGTGCTTGTTACAGAGGAAGAAAGCGAAGCGTGGAGACGTCGCACAGTTAGTACATGACGAGCCAGGCTGGCCGCCCATGTAGTTTAACTCTTTAGCCTCTGCTTTTATATCATGACCCTAGTCTTCCTTCTAAGGAGAGCACATTTCCTGATGCACAGTGAAAGGTCAGTATATCATAGTAGAATTCTTGTTATTGACTTAGAGGCGGGCAGGGAAGATTTTACATCACAGGTAAAGGATAAGTGGACTTTGGGGCTGCATGGGTAGACCAGGCAGTTTCAGACAGGGGACTTGAAATGCAAAGGGCCTGAAGAAGGAGCAGAGAGTATTCGAAGGCTGGCTGGACCGGAGCGGATGTTAGGAAGTGGTGGGAAATGGAGTCCGAACTGGATGATGGGGCCATTTTTACCAGACTGAGGAATTCGGTCATTGTTTATGTAACAAATGGAGGAGCAGCGGCAAGGTTGACAAACTTTTAACAGAGAAATGATGTTCTCAGGTGACTTCCTCACTAAGATGATCATCTGCCATTAGTAATCGGATGTCACTTGGATGATCTCAACTGATGTATGGGCACCCATTTAATGTTAAGAGTTGAAGGTAGCAGCTGCAGTCTGGAAGCCAAGTGTCCACTCGCAGGAAAGCAAAGCGATTTTCAGCCAATGTGAAGGCTGTATCTCCACTAGTCCAGTGGCCGTAAAGAAAGGGTGCCATGTTCTTGGTGCGTGAAGACCATCTCCTTGATGCAGCTTCTTTTTATTGAAGCCCCCCCCAATTCAGATGGTATCCTTAGGATGAACTTCCATGTTTATGTCTGTTTGGATTTTTATCTTTTCCCATGTTGAAATGTATTAAAATAAATTCCATATAATTCTTCCAGTGGACTTGGTCTAAGCTTGATATCACATCCTCACATCTTTCCGAGGGGGACTGTAAGCACCTGTTAGTGTGCTAAGTATCGTGGAGGGGAGACGGGATATAAATATAAAAGGTTAAATGACGTTAAATAACCATTTCATGTAATTACACAAATTTTACAATTCAGATGGGTCCTGTGTACTCTATTTCCTCTTTAGCTCAGACTCTTTCTTGTTGTAATAATCCTGAAAAATAATTTCCCCATCTTTCCAAGTATCTATTACTTCCCCCATCTCCCATATCTAATGTAAAGCTAAGTTGTTTATTTAACAGTTAGGAGTGGACTCAGTGGATTAGTGTAATGGTGTGAGGCTGTTCCAACTGGTTCCCTAAGGGTATGTATCAGCACATGAACATTTTGGCAGACTTGGTTTAGTGCTACTATTTTTAAAGTCTGTGTTTTGATTTTTCGAATACTGTAGTTCAGAAATCTTAGTATATTGAAGAATGATTTAAAAAAATTTTCTGCATGTTGGATTTCTCACTGAAATGTGTCTAATTGAAAGTCCAGATTGGGGCATCTGCGTGGCTCAGTCGGCTAAGTGGCCAGCTCTTGCCTTCAGCTCGGGTCATGATCTCACGGTTATGGGTTTGAGCCTCCCGTCAGGCTCCATGTGTGCCTGCTTGGGAATTCTCTCTGTCTCTGTTCCCTCCCACTCTCTCCCTCTCTCAAAAATAAATAAATAAACTTAAAAAGTGGAAGTCCAAATTTATGTGCTTTAAACATTAAAATTAGTAACCCCAATATGTATGCATTTACATGTGACTATGCATTGGTGCGTGTGACTGTGGGGTAGAAAAATTGTTCTAGCAATTTTGGCTGACTTGCCCTGTTAAAAACTTGGATTGAACTTCCTTATGAAGTTCATTATTCTTTGACAGAATTAATTGTATTGACTAAGGACTGTAGTGTTGTGAATAAACAGTTGTGGCATAATTTTGTACCTCACGTTCCGAGTGGACAACGAAAGCCGTATTGCAACCATCCTGACACCTGTGCTGTATTAGACTTTACAGCTTTCTTTTCTCTAGACAGACCTGTTAGTGTCTTTCTTCCTGTCAGTGCTTATAGCTATATCCCCAATCTGGTCGTTATGTGAGAAAACTTAAAAAAAATTTTTTTTAATGTTCATTTAGTTTTGAGAGAGAGAGAGAGAGAGAGAGAGAGAGCGCGAGAGCGAGAGCGAGCGAGCGAGCATGAGCAGGGGAGCATCAGAGAGAGAGGGAGACACAGAATCTGAAGCAGGCTCCAGGCTCTGAGCTGTCAGCACAGAGCCCGACGCGGGGCTCAAACCCACAGGCAGTGAGATCATGACCTGGGCCAAAGTCCGACATTTCACCAACTGAGTCACCCAGGTGCCCGGAAAGAACTTCATAATATCCCCTTAGTAACTGTATTCTCGTAGTCTTTCAGCCAGACCAGTTTTGCAGGCTCTTGTTTTCAGGCACAGTTTACTAAGGCTTATGGTTATGGGACTTACTTAATTAGAAACCAAGGCAGACTTAGCCTGTTTCAAGCTTAGGAATTTTCAGTGGCTGACAAATTAAATGCAGTTGGTCACATTGATGGCATCTTTCTGAGACTTGAGTTAATGCTATTACAACTACTGTTACTATTACTGATTGAGAATTTGCTATGTTCCAAGTTCCAGAGGAAAAGGAGGCCTAGAAAACTCCGATGTCATGTTCAAGGTCACACAGCTCATAAATGACAAAATCGTTGTGAACAAACAACTGTTTTACTCCAGAGCAATTGTGCCTAATAATGAGATTAAAATCTCGGGTTTGTGACCTGATGTAGTTTTCATTGTGCCATTTTCTTTCAGCTAACCTATAGAGCACTTTCTAGATGCCAGTAGGATCTTATATTAGCTCATTATATCCACAAAACAATCTGTCATCTAGATACAGTTTTATATACGAGGACATGGAGACACAGAGAGGTTAATTAACATGGCTGATGTCCACTTGGTCACCATGAAAGATGCCCATCTCCTATACCACCTCTGGTGTTTATTTGTCCTTCTGAAGGCAAATTGATTGGTCGTGACTTGAGACCTAATTCCGCATTATTTCCACAGAGCAAAATTAGGCTAGCTGTACTGTCACCTCTGGATGTGGTAACGTTATGTAAAATCCAAAGATCAAATGCAGATTACATTAAGCATACATAAAAGGCAATGAATGACTTACAGTGAGTCACTTCTTAATTTTGATTATTGAAGAAGAAAAAGGGATGTTTTAATCAAAACCATGCTGAAAACTGTTATTGCTAAGGTTTTAAAGGTTAGATTATATTTTGTTTTAAGGTCTTTGTGAAATTCAACAGTCTTGAGGTTTTGTAATCCTCAAATAGGCTTTCATTAATTTATCAAATCCTTTTAGCAGAATTTGAGCGTTTTTGTGCATCTACCAAAAACAGAGCCTTATTAGTTTTCTGTAATCTTTAAATTAGGTTTGCTCATATAACTCTATATGAGTGATCTGATTTACAGTACCCCCACCTAAAAGGAGAAATATCAATCCTTTAATATCTGGTGTGATTGGACCCCACTGTCCTCCCCTCTCCAAAAATGATGCCATAAATTTATATGAATAATATAAGATGTACTCTACAAATATGCCAAGATTAAGATTTAATTGTTCTCTTTCACCTAAGGACATATCCAATAAACACTGATAAAAGCTAACATTTTTGCTTTAAAATGGAGTTCACTTAGAGTTGTTTTATTTAATATCCCAGATTAATTCACCCAG
This sequence comes from Helogale parvula, assembly GCA_004023845.1. Taxonomy (NCBI): domain Eukaryota; kingdom Metazoa; phylum Chordata; class Mammalia; order Carnivora; family Herpestidae; genus Helogale; species Helogale parvula. Next base: position 68,113 of record PJEM01001854.1, read on the forward strand.
GCATCAGAGTGAATTTCTTATTTCCCATGCCTTAAAAATCCCTTTGAGTTTTCGTTCTCTGATTCTTCTGATCAACTCTTCAGTAAAAGAATGGAGAATGCCAGACTATATTTATAGTCAAATATATTACATTACCCCTAAAAATGTCTCAAAAAAGTTAAATAGAAAGAAAAGTAAAAAGGCAACACACAATTTATTTTAACCTTTTCTCCTGACATCTAATACGCCCTTGTCAAAATTTAGTTAGAACTAAGCTTTAAAAATCCTATACTTATAAGTAAGTCGTACTTTTCTTGAGTTGTAACCAGTTCAAGATGGTGTTGACCATATGAAGAAGAAAGGTATTTCATTCAGATAAATAATATGAAATGGTGATTTGATCAAGTCAAAAGATTATGGCTCATTCACAAGTTATTTGTGTGTATACTTGAAATAATGGGCTCTGGTTTCTAGGCTAAAGAAAGAAAGAAGACTAGAATTGAGCTCTTGAGAGAACAGGAAAACTTCCAAGAACAGAGGCTCAAGAGTAGATTTAGTGGGAACAGGGGGGTGCAAGAATTAGCAGCTGATGGGGTGCCTGGGTGGCCCAGTAGGATAAGTGTCCAACTTCAGCTCTGGTCATGATTTCATGGTTTGTGAGTTCTAGCCCCACATTGGGCTCTGTGCTGACAGCTCAGAGCCTGGAGCCTGCTTCAGATTCTGTGTCTTCCTCTGTCTCTCAAAAATGAACAAAAATGTTAAAAAAAAAATTAGCAGATGGGTTTATTCTTACAGGTTGTAATATCAGAGTATGGCATTGTAGATGGAGATTCTGACAAAGATGACATGGCTTACCATGTGATGTGTGAGGGCCACAGATGTGACGAGAACTGATACAGAAGATGTTGAGAAAGTGCCACGCTGGGTTTTCGTGATTTGTTCCCATGGGTGCGGAAATCACCAAGAGGGATCATAGGAAGGGAAAGCCATAAACCAGGAGTGCTAGCCCACAAGAAACCAACTGCAGCTCCAAAGGAGGGTTCTTGACCCAATGTGCTGAAACAAGAGTCTGAAAATGGCCTACACTATAAGGAAAAATGCTGGGACTTGGGAGGATGTGGGTAAGTTTGCATTTCCTATCTGAGAGTTTGAAAATGAAAGGAGAGTCTACAGGGGGAAATTAAGTTTCCAAAAAATCAACTGGAGAAAGGTTCGTCCTTTAGTAAATGAAAGCTTAAAAATGAAAGGATTTTTCGGTTGCACTTAGTATAATAGAGTGAAGGAAAACAGAATGAAAGTGGCTAAAAGGTAGAGGTGGGTCAGGTAGAGGGGGTTCAAGGAGGAATTGAATTGGCTTTTGATGAGAGCATAGTTCTTAACCTTGTTTGGAGAGTGGCTCACGATGATCCAGGAATAAGAGGAAAGAAAGAAAGAGTTGAGACATCAACTGAAGAAGGACGGACCATGGTCACCATCAGGAAGGGCCTGGGTATAGAATCAACCTGCGCATAAATTCAGGTGGGGGAAATCTTGCTGGACAAACCCAGTGCATGTTAGCTTTTGTTGAGACGAGGTCTCATACCAGTAAAAACTTTGTATTAAAGGTATATACTACATGCCTAGTGTTGTGCTAAGCTCTTTGAATTTACTGTTCTTCTCAAGAATTGTTATCCACGTTTTTCAGGTGAGGAATTTAGTTACTATAAGTGACTTACCCAGGACGGCAAGTTGTGAGGGCTAGAATTTGCACATAGGTTGGTTTTACTCCAGAGTCCGAACTTGGTGTCACCATGGATACTGCACCTCTAAGAGAGTGTCTGTTGGGATAAATCTCATGCCACACAGCTCCTTTGAATACTTTATAAGATCTGTATTTCTTATTGCCTAAAGCCCCCAATCACTAGTGTCTATAATGCCCTTCAGGATGAGGACTTGCCTACTGGTGAAGACTCCTCTTCCATGAGCTCTCTCTTTTCATCTGCCCATCGGCTGTACAAATGGACCTGCAGGGGAGAGCACCGAGCTCTCTCTTCCCTTCGGACATTCTGATTTCCTCTTCCATGGAATATTGCTCTCCTTACTTCTTGCCCCTTTTCCATTCATTTCCTCTCCCACCTAACAGATGGTGAATTTTTTCAAGAATCAGTTCAACATTCTCATTTTCTTTGATACCTCCCCAAATACGTCTTATCTTATTTTTCTGCTGCTTATATTCATTCACTTACCATTAAATATTTATTGGACTCCCACTGGTGGTATAGCTGTAAAAGATAATATTTTTGACCATGTAGATCTTGCATTCAGGTGAATTGGGAGTAAAGGAGACCATAGGCCCACGTATATAAATTACCACTGAAAACATTATTTTGTTTGTTTCCTAACCTCCTGTCAGTCCATCTTTGAAGCCGATATAGATTTCAGTATTATATAAGAAAATGGATGAATTATTATAAATTCATCACCGTCAGTGTTTTCAATAGTGAATTAAAAAGAACAAAAATAAATGAACTAAACATCAAATAAAACATTACAAAAGAAAAAATAAATCAAAGGAAAGCAAGAAAAAGAAAATATTGACATAAGGAATACCTAATAAAGAAGTATAAGGGAGAGAATCAGAAACAAAACAAATTTTAAGATAAGGTGACATAAAGTTGGATATAATACACTTGAGAATCTTGATTCAACAGATAATTTTAGAGCAAAAATATAAATAATAAACATTGAGTAAAGACAAAAAAATGTGAATCAAATGATAGCTTTGAAAGAAATTGGAAAATTTTTGGGGGGAAAGCCCTCAAAATGGTTCTATGGCTGGTATTTAAGTGGAATTGTTTCTAAATCTAAGGAAGAAATATTTCCATAGTATGCTATGTAATATTTAATCTAAAAGTGTATTATTTTCATGTCCATTTTCCCTGATCCTTTATCATTTAAAAATCTTTAGTTGGAGTCTGTTATTTAAATATTACGTAGTTTCTAGTTTTTTTGAATTGTGTATGATGAGTAGCCTGTAACAGTTCTCAATGGGGATATTACTATATTTGCTTGGTGCTTTATGATAGTAATGTTTTTATAACATTTGTGAAAGTGCTGGCCCCTACCAATAAAACAAATAGAAAGGGCTGTTCTTCTTTCATGGTCTCGCAGATCCTGCCATCTTTGTTCTTCTTCTTTCCTATTAAGGATTCTTTGAAGTTAATGTCATCAATCTTTATCATCGTCCATCTTCCTGCCGTCCAGATGCTGCCTTGTGCTGTAAACCTGTCTTTTAGAGAGATTGAGAAGGAAAAAAAAAACCCATCGATATTTACTTACTGATTTACCATTTCTTGTGGTTTTCATTCCTTTCTCCAGCATCTAGTTCCAATCTTCCCTTGGTACCAGCTTCCCTCTGCCTGAAAAACATCTTTTAGTGACTTAGTAGTGCAGTTTGGTAACAAATCTGCTCAACTTTTGTTTATCTCTAAATGCTTTATTTTTCACCCTGGATTTGAAGGTATTATTGCTTGATCCAGACTTTGGGACTGGTGGTTTTGAGTTTTCAACATGGTAGTGATATTGTACCTCTGTCTTCTATCCACCATTGTTTCTGATGAGAAGTACGCCATAATTTAGATTGTCTTTCTAGTGTTTGCAACATGTCTGGGCTCCAAACCCCACCTTTGGATGTTTTTGAGACTTTTATTTGCTTTTTGCTTATAGCCACTCAACAGTAGTATGCTTAGATGTAGTTTTCCTTGTATTTATCCTCCTCGGTTTTACTGAACTTCTCAGATTGATAAGTCAAAAAATGTTTTGATCATTATTTTCTCAAATAGTTTTTTCTTCTTCATTCTCATTTTTCTTTTCATCTTGGATTTCAAATGCACATGTGTTAGGCAGTTTGATATTGTCCTATGGGTCATGGAAGCTTCTTTATTTTTTTTCTTTTTCAGATTTGATGTATAAATAATATTTTATTTATATATCTTTTAGTTCTCTGACCTTAATTTCTGTCATCACCACTCTATTATAAAGCTCATTCAGAAAATTTTTCATTTCAGTTATTGTACTTATTTTGTTCCAGAATTTCAATGTAGCAATTGTGTGTGTGTGTGTGTGTGCACACACACACACACACGCTACATTTCTCTCCCAAGTTTCCATTTCTCTCCCAAGATGGTCTATTCATTCATTAAAATCATATTTTACTTTATGTCTTTGAATATATTTACAAAAGCTGTTTTGGAGTCAGTGTGATAAATATAACATCTGGACTATCTCAGGATTTCTATTGTTTGCTGTTTCCTGACGATAAGTCCTATTTCCATTTTTCCTTTCAGGCAATTTTTGATCATATACTGAACATTTCAGATGATTTGTTGTAGAGATTGAGTTTTGTTATTTATTATTAAGTTGTTGATTTTTGTTCTATTAGGAAGTTAAGTTACAGGCTGATCACTTTAAATATTTGAAAGCTTGGTTTTATGCTTTTTAAGGGTAGATGCATGTAATGCCTTACTTCCCACCTTGACATTGCCTAGCCTACGTCTCCCCTGTGGATTTTGTGGATGTTTGGTTTTAGACTTTGTTACAACAGATCTAGAGTAGGTCTTACTCTTTGTTTTTTTTAGTGTTTATTTATTTATTTTGAGAGAGAGGAAGTGTGAGCATGTGTGAGTGGGGGAGGGGCAGAGGAAGAGGGAGAGAGAGAGTAGGCTGTCTCCATGCTCTGTGCAGAACCCCACTGTTAATTTTAAACATCCCACAACCTGTCTGTTGAGTCCCACCCTTCCTGTTCATTTATTCTGATACCCAAAGCCAGCCAGCTATTCTTCCGCCCTACAGCAGTCCCCAGTTCTTTGTGGCAAGTACTGCTTTACCGTATCTCACCTCCAGGATGTCATCACTGCTCCTTACATGTTTAGACCCCATGATTCGGCCCTCATCTCACTTCTACCCATCTGTCATTCTCTCCATTGTTCCTTCCTGCCAAACCATCTGGTTAGAGATTGATTTGTCTGTGCTGCTCCTGAACTGAGGTCCCTACATCTTCTCCTAATCTTTTCTTTCCTTTGTTTGAGCCACATTGGCTTCCAGATTGGCTTCCACATTGTTCCTTGAACATCCCAGACTCCTTCCTGCCTGTGGTCTTACCCTGACCCCATCCTCTTCCATGATCGCTCGTCCCCCCATCCATGTGACTTTCTGACCTGCAAGTCTCTGCTCTTCTAAGTGACACCTACATTGCTCATCCTACTTATGGTTCTAACCATGATCTCCATTACTGAAGCCCCTCTACCTCCCCCACCTTGCCTTATTTTTCGTCTTAGTACTTTTAAACTTGTCACATACTATATAATTTTCTTATTTATTTAGCTTGCTGTCTTCCTTTTCCCCACTTCAGTGAAAGCTCAGTGAGGACAAAGATTATTATCTGTTTTGTTCACTGCTATATTTTCAGGACTTTGAATGGCACCTGGAACATAGAAGAATATTGTCAGTAGTTATTTGTTAAATAAATGGATGTTGAATGAAATTATATATCTGCATGGCCATGTCTTAAACATAGTGAACAAAAATTTCAAAATAGGCACTAAACAATATCATTATACTGATTTAATACATTGATTTTCCCATTCTTTCAGATGATTTTTCATAACTCTTTCCTCTTATATTCAATTACTTGTGCCCTCTTTCAAATTTTAAACTAGTGACCTAACTTCATGGTTATCTAACAAATAAATTACCAAATCCACCAGCATACATGCATCTCTTCCCTCATATTCTGCCTTCTTTCTTATATGTTTGATACTTACGTTGACTCCTCCATTTATGGTCTGCATTCTTCTTGGTATATATAGAATCTGGTGCTAAATTCATTCCCTTAAAAATTTTTTTTAATGTTTATTTTTCAGAGAGACGGAGTGTGAGTGGCACAGGGACAGAGAGAGAGGGAGACACAGAATCTGAAACAGGCTCGAGGCTCTGAGCTGTCAGTGCAGAGTCTGATGCAGGGCTTAAACTCATGAACTGCGAGATTATGAGCTGAGCCGAAGTCGGACACTTAACTGGCTGAGCCACCCAGGTGCCCCAATTCATTCCCTTTTTAAGTTACAGCATTGGTTTTACTGCCTCTCACAATTTCTGTTAACATTCGAACATTCTTCAAGATCAGTCTTGCAAAAAAACTAGTACTCCCCCCTCTCCCCAAAACAAAAAGCCTTCTCCAACTCTGTGTTTTTAGCTAAATGCTTTGAAAGAGTTATTTATGTTTGTGGTCTCTGCTTTTCCATCTTTCTTTTTAGGATCACTTTGACCCAATTCCCTCAGCCAATTGTCCTTACCACTTGGTGAAATGGTTTATATTAAAGTCACCAGTGACTGCGATCTTACAACAGATTTAACTTGATCTTCGTCTTGCCAGCCTTCTGAGAAGTATTTGGCACAATTTTTCCCTCTCTCCTGCTTGAAATTCTTCTCTTCTTTGGGATCCCATGACTCCATTTTCTTCAGTCTTTTAGTTCATTCAGGACTCCTATTATCCTTCTTCTGTTGGGTTTCTGAATGTTAGAGTGTCCTAGCACACTGTCCTCAGCTCTCTTCTATGCTTTGTATACTCTTAGGAGTGATGTTTCTGTGAATATCCTTAGACACATCGTTTGGTTACAAGTTTATGTAATATGTAATATAAGTTTCAAAAATCATTTGATAAACTTTTTTTATTGCATAGCATTAAATACTGACTTCCATGCATAAACTACATTTCTTAAAAATAAAGTTTATTTATTTTTTAAATGTGTTTTATTCATTTTTGATATAGAGAGACAGCACGAGCAGGGGAGGGTCAGAGAGAGAGGGAGACACAGAATCCAAAGCAGACTCCAGGCTCTGAGCTCGCTGTCAGCACAGAGCCCAACGCGGGGCTAGAACCCACGAACTATGAGATCATGACCTGAGCCGAAGCTGGAAGCTGGATGCTTAACCGATTGAGCCATCCAGGCGCCCCTATTTATCTTTTTTGAGAGAGAGGGAGAGCATGGGAGGGGCAGAGAGAAGAGAGAAAGAATCCCAAGCAGACTCTACATTGTCAGCTCAGAGCCCAACACGGGGCTCAAACTCATGAATGAGAGATCATGACCTGAACTGAAATCAAGAGTTGGACACTTAACTGACTAAGCCTATCAGGTGCCCCTAAAATATATGTTTTTATTCAAAATGATATTAACCCCATAAAGTTGCCTCCTTTTTGGCAAATTAACTATTTATACACCTAATTATATACTATATATTTTCTTTATAGTTCTTTATTTAGCTACAACAGGGGTGGTGAACATTTTCTGTAAAGGGTCAAATAGGACATATTTTAGGCTAATAGGACCTTAAGGTCTGTAACAAATACTCAGCTTTGTTGTCATAGTACACAAGCAGTCAGAGGCAATACATATTTGAATGAACATGGTAGTATTTGAATTAAACATTATTTTCAAAAACAGGTGGTGGGTTGGAGTTAACCTTCAGAGTATAGGTTGCCAAACCCTGGTCTACAGGATTAAAATGATAAATTTATCGGGGTACCTGGGTGACTCAGTTAAGCTTATGACTTCAGTTTAGGTCATGACCTCAGGGTTCATGGGTTCAAGCCCCCTGTCAGGCTCTGTGCTGACAGCCCAGAGCCTGGATCCTGCTTCGGATAGTGTGTCTCCCTCTCTCTGTGCCCCTCCCCTGCTTGCACTCTGTCTCTCTCAAAAATAAATAAAAACATTAAAAAAATTAAACATAAAAAAATGACAAACTTGTAAGCTGTCTTAAATCTAGATATAGTATGTCTACAAAACGCCTTGATCAACTTCAGAATCTTTTAATCTCCTCAATCAGAAATGCTTGATTTGACACATCTCTGTACTGTGAAACCTTGTTCATCCTGATTATCAAGGTTTCCTTTTGATTTTTTGTTTTATTTTTTTAAGTGTTTATTTTTTGAGAGAGAGAGAGAGAGAGAGAGAGCGAGCGAGCGCGCATGAGTGGGGGAAGGGCAGAGAGAGAAGGAGACACAGAATCTGAAGCTGTCAGCACAGAGCCTGACGCAGGGCTCGGACCCATGAACCACGAGATCATGACTGGAGCTGAAGTCAGCGCGTAACCAACTGAGCCACCCAGGTGCCCCGTGGTTTCCTTTTGAAAGTAGTTATATTTTACCCTTTATTTTTGTCAAGTGACCAAGATGAATGTCAAGCTTACTGATACATACTTTTTATACATTAACTCATCCTTCACCCTTCACTTTTGGATAATTGAAACTATGTATTTTAATTTTTCCTTGCCATTTTCCATGATTACACCAAGAACACTAGTTTTTCCTTGGACATACTAGGGTCTAATTCATTTGGATGAGATGACTTGATAATTTATAGCATCTAAATTGAATAGTATCATCTTAACCTGTTTTAGATTTCAATTACTTTTTTTCTACCCTCTTTTCCAGTTTTTTTTTGAGATAAAATTGACAAATTAAAAACTGTATGTATTTAAGATGTACAACATGACGCTTTGATGTATAAATTGTGAAATGATTACCGCTATGAAGCTCATTAACACCTACATCATTTCGTATAATTACCATTTTTTGGACATAAGAACACTTAAGATCTATTCTCTCAGCAAATTTCAAGTATATCGTGTAGTGTTTTTAACTGTAGTCGCCAAGCTGTAACATTAGATTTCCAGAACTCTTTCATCCCGCGTAACAGTCCACATTTCCCTTGTCCTCCAGCCTCCTTTTAGTTTCATTGATTTTTATATTGTTTTCTAGTTTCTATTTTATTTATCTATCTCTGCTCTAATCCTTATTATTACTTCCTTCTGCTAACTTTGGGCGTAGTTTCCTTTTCCTTTTCTACTTCCTTGTCATGGTCAGAATTGAGCCCATATCAAAGTGTAAGTATTACTTCTGTTTTTATTTCTTTTGATTGAGAACATTTATCCCACACCTTTAAATTCCTTTATAACATTGATTTTGAGGGATACCTGGATTTTTTGGGTAAAATATCCTAAATTATATAATCTGCTTCTCTCCAAAATAAGGGTTTTGTAAGTAATCTCTGGGTGGCACTTAACCCTTTGCAAATATCCTGTACCCCAGCATCCCTCCACCCAATAGTTTTAGCAGGCATTGCTGGAATAAATTATTGACTATTTCTTAGTAACCGTTTTGTTCTCTGCAGTTTGAATGTCATTATCAAGGTGAGAGCAACAAAATAAACTAAAAATCTAAGAGGTGTCTTTATTTCTTTCCATTATCCATTAATGTTCAAAAAACAATGTCAAGTACGGTTTATCCCTTTCTTGTTTGTTTGTTTGTTTTTCTTAACACTGCATAGTACAAGCCCTCAGCTAGCTTCAGGATTCCACCTTCTTGACTTGTCCAAGCCAGAACCTTACATGGCTTGTGAGACGGCTTTGTCCTTGGCAATGGGCTCAGTCTTCCTGCTGTTGTTCCCATCTATTACGACCTGGATTCACTGAGAACGGCATGTCGAACTCCTGTAGTTTTTCATTTATCCGTCAGTTTTGTACCTCATTGGAATAATTAGTTGTGCCTAGATAATTACATTTTTAGAGCTTTCAAACTCTCTTAATCTATCTTTCTGAAGAAAGAACCAGTACATAGAATCAAATCCTCTCCTTGTGTGTGCGGTTTGCCTCAAAGAATTGCACAAAGGAAGCTTTCTTCATTCCTCTGAAATGACTTACCTATTTTTATCTCATGGTAATGTTTCCATTGCTGATGTATTTCTCCCTGTTGATTAGAATTAATTCTGATATGGCAGTCTCCACCATGCTGCTTCTGATTTCAGATCAATGAAAAATATCAGCAAGGTCAGATCTTGATAGGAGTTCTACTTGGAGCTAATGAGTCATTGTCAACTTGCTGAATGGATGGGTTCCCATCGCTGCTCTATATTAATTCTGTTTCGGCTTCATTGTCTGCTTCTCCCTTCAAATTGTGCTCTAATAATTTTATTTCTCCCATAAGTTTATCACTTTCTAATGGGTACATAATTACTGACAACCTTTGTCTTTTCACTCAACGCATCTTTAAAAAAATATTCTGTACTTTTAAAACCAGGAGATATTTTTTAAATTTAATATTTAGTTTCTATGAGGGTGCATCAAAATAGTGAGAAGACATTCTTATGTATTGCTGATGAGATTTCACTACAGCTCTGATCTTTGTGGAGAGCAAGTTGAATATCAGTCTATCCTATATATAGAGGCAGAGTCAGAGAGAGAGAGAGAGAGAGAGAGACAGGAGAGAGAGGGAAACAGAGGGGGACAGAGATGAAAATGCTCATTAAAATGCTTTATATACTTCCACAATTTATTTAAAACAAATTATGAGAAATGCAGACACAGACTTGTATAAAAGTATTTCTCTCTTTAGCGTCATTTATGATTATGAAATTATAACTTTAACCCTCAACAATAGGATAATTGGCTATGCCATTGCACTATGTCCAAATTATGGCATACTATATTAAAAATTATAGTCTTGCAAGTTATTTTGTCTTGACAAAGTAATTCGTGGTATAATGTTAATTAAAGACAGAAGGATTGGAAAGACATTTGCTGAGGTCTCAGTTGTCACTGTGACTGGGTTCCCTACCCTGTGAGCTAGCTGGCATGGGAGGGGACTTTTGTTTTTTTAACTCTATTCCTATTAGTTTTTGCTAGGCAGTCCACATACTATTTTTCATCCTCATTTCACCCTAGCTCTGTTTAGGGTTTTGGAAATGAAGGCCTATAGAACTGAAAAAAATACCCAGATCCACTTTTTTTTTTTCCTTGTAAAGGACAAGGGAGGTCACCGATCAGGCAGTAGAAGAGAAAGCTGACCGTCTCCTGACGTTTCTGCGTGTCCTTAATGGCGAGGATAAATACACTGCAGTTCTTTCCTGAGAAAAACATCTCAGTGAGTCAGTGGAGATCATGTTTTGGACCAACTTCAGACTACAGAATTGTCATATAACTCGATACAGTATATTTTTACGATTTTACTCTAGATTTACTCCCTCTGTCATGGCTGCCAGGATGTGTGCACAGGATTCCATTTGTGGGAACGTGCCACCGACATGACAGAAGAGGCAGCCCACAGAGTCACGCCCGTTGCCCACACAACACGTGCCGCAGGCCCTTGCACAATCAGCATGGCAGCCGGAGGAGCGCACGGGCCCCCCTGGCTCTTGGTGTCCTCTCCCGTCTGCCGGCCTCAGAGCCGCCGTGTGTGGGCAGCCGCAGAGCGATGGCCCCTCGTTGCCTTGCTCTCCACCCAGCTCTTCCTCCGTCTTCAATCCCCGACCTCCATGGTCACACTCTAGACTTCGTTATCATCACTCTCTCTGTCACCTCCACATTCTACACTTCAAGGACCTCATCGTCCGGACACTCCTCATCTTTCCCATTCACTCCCCTTAACGTCTAAGACACCAGCCACTCGCTGACTGCCAGGGAGATCCGGCACACTGGCCTTGCCCCCTGCATGGGGCATCTCCGAAAACTCTTGCTCCTCCTCGCATCTTACTCTGAATGTTCTGCCCCTTTACCCGAGAAGAGGCGCAAGCCTGGAGAAAAGCCCACAGTCACAACAATTTCAAAGATGTGTTAATGACCGCCTCTCTCCAGCGGACTTTTAAATGCTGCCAGGAAACATACTACACTTGCCCAGTTCCTTTGCTCTCCTGTTGTGTTGGGCCATTATTCCACAACTTGCCACCAAACTTAGATGATCTTGCTCCATATTTTCCTAAGAAGAAAATGGAAGCAGTCAGGAGAGCGCTCCATCCAGCACCCTTCCTCTGTGTCTACCGTCTACCGTCTTCTCTTCCTTCTTATCACCGTGACTGTACTCTGTCCTGATTAAGGCAGCCCGTCTTATACACTGAACCCCATCCCGTCACCTGCTCGAGCATCACTCTCTTGAAATATCTCCCCTTCACTTTTGCACTAACAGTTTTTCCTGTACAACCATGTTATCATAGCTCCCATCTTAAAGGAACCTGCCCTTGGTGCCACAATCTCTTTACCTGCTACTCTAATTCCTTGTTCTCCTTGTAGCAAATCTCCTCCAAAGTGTTAACTAGACTTATGGTCTCCACTTCCTTTACTCTCCTCTCCCGAACCAACTCCAATCAGGTTCTTGTCTTTCTACAGGATTAAAGGTTATCGGACACTTTGGCACTGCCAACCCAGTGGCCAACTTTTTAGTTCTCATTGTATGCAACCTTTAAATAGTTTTGGGTGTAACTCATGTCCTTCTTAAAATAGTTCCTTCACCTGATTTCCAGAACAGTTTTCTTTCTTCCTCCTGCCTCATTGGCTGCTTCTCTTTAGTCACTTTTGCTCTTCTCCTTGTCTTCTCAATATTTGTGCCCCCCTGCAGGAGTTAACGTGTCTGTCTTTTCTCTAGCCACTTCCTAGGTGGACTCATCTTTCAAGGACTTCTGCTGAACTTGGATCTCACATATCCAGCTGTCTATTTGACATATCTGTCTGGATATGTAATAGTCTTCCCGAATTTAGCATGTCCAAACTCAAATTCTTGAAAAAAAATTTTTAATGTTTATTTACTTGTGTGTGTGTGTGTGTGTGTGTGAGAGAGAGAGAGAGAGAGAGAGAGAGCAAGCGAGCATGCGCTGAGGGCAAGCGAGCAAGCTGAGGGAGGAGCAGAGAGAGAGAGGGAGACACAGAATCCGAAGCAGGCTCCAGGCTCTGAGCTGTCAGCACAGAGTCTGATACGGGGCTTGAACTCATGAACTGTGACATCATGACCTGAGCCGACATCAGCAACTTAACCAACTGGGCCACCCAGGTGCTCCGAAAATCGAGTTCTTGATTTGCACACACCCCCCTCCACAGTCTGATAAACTCACACTCTCCCATCTTGTTTGAAAGTCATATTCATCTTCCACTTTCTCAGGTCAAAATACTCAGTTATTCTTGACTCCCCTCCATTCCCATAACCAAACTATCGGTAAATTATGAGAGTTCTCCGTTTGACATATGACCAGGACAACCTGACCACCACGTATAACTTCGGCTGTGACTCTTTCTCAGTTCGCCACAAATTCTCCCTTGGACCTTTGCAATCATCACTTGCTATCCCTGTATCAGACCTTTGCCTCTTTATAGTGTGTGGTTCACATACTACAAGAATGATTCTTTCAAAACCCAAGCCAGATAATTATTATTATTCTGCAGGGAAGGTTTCTAGGGTCTCCGTCACGCAGAGTGACCCCGTCTGACCTCACTTCCTCTCACTTGCCCCTTTGCCCTCTTCACTCCAGCCCTCTGGGCCTTTCTGCTGTGCCCTGATCTGATAAGCATATGGTGCCCCAGGGCCTTTATACATGCTGTTCTCTCTGCCTGGCCCTCTGTCCAGCACCCTCCTCATTGTATCTTTCCTCCTTAACCTGCTTTGTTTTTCTCCTTAGCCCTTACTAGCACCTGGAAAGTCATGTTTTATTTATGTTTCTTTTATGTGTTTCTCTGTCTCCTCCAACAAAAAACAAGCTTCCCAAGGGAAAAAGTTGTGTTTTAGTCATTGTTTTATCCCAAAGATCTAGAATGCTACTTGATAAACAGGAGTCATTCAAAAAGGTTTCTGAATGAATGTACATAATTCAAAAAAACTTACATTATCCATAGTTTAGATAAGAAAGTTAAGATATTACAAGCTTATTTTCTTTCAATTTATTCTACCTTCTCACCCCAACTAATTATAACCTTTTTCTTCATACAGTTCTTTTATTCTCAGGATCTGGTGGCTAAACTCTGGCCTACAGAATATTTGTAGCTTTTTGAAGGTCAAGGAATGGGTCAGACATGGAGAAAAATCCTAACATAAAGATTTTCTTCATTCAACCCAGTATAAAATTTTTAGAGATTTGATTTCTGTTTGATGATGATATCACCTTTACATAAAGATGTATATGGGCATAAAGATAGCCCATTATGTTGGTGGGCAAATTGAAAATAAGCACTGCATTTATGAGGGTATAAAATTAAATATGATACTTCCTACCTTGAAACGTAGGTGTCGGTTACTAGTGTCTCAATTCTACAAGACGTGCCAAAGAGACACGGATGTTCTATTAACTCTTCTGGTTAATTTTCTCCTTTCTTTCTTTAGACATCATTAGCTTCTTCTCAGAATTGTAGCCTGTATCTCGGGAAAGACAAGCGAAGTCTTGTAATTTCAACCAAAGGCTTTTCAGTTGGTTTCCCAAGATGATAAGAAATTTTGAAAATATGAGCATTAAATAATTTGAAGAGTTGCTTTTAAGGATGATTTTCTCAAAGTATTAGAAATGTGATGAGAATTTGATGTAGCCTCTCGTTTAAGACGAGAGTTTGTTATTTCCAGCTGTTGTATGACTTCAGGGACGTTTCTTAAACAGCCCATCTCCTCATCTGAAAAGTTGGTAAAACCATACATTACGGGAAACTTTGGGGATGTGGTAGGATAAGACACAAATGCATTCTGTTAACTGTAGAACACCGTTACAAATCTTACCCATCACTGCTACTGAATATCAACTGTGGGGTGATCTCACTAGAATCCCTAGATGTTAAAACTGAAAGCGACTTATCAACTCTCTCATGTCAAAATTTAATTTTAAATGTTTTTATTTTTGAGAGAGAGAGACAGAGTGTGAGGGGGGAAGGGACAGAGAGAGAAAAGGAGACACAGAATCCAAAGCAGGTTCCAGGCTCTCAGCTGTTAGCACAGAGCCTGACATGGGGCACAAAACTCATGAACCACGAGATCATGACCTGAGCTAGAGTCAGACACTTAACCGACTGAGCCACCGGGTGCCTGCCCCTCCACGCTCTCATTTTATAGATAAGGACACTGAGGCCCAGAGAGGTAACCACCCTCAGTAGCAGAGCGGAGAGCTCAAACTCAGATGTTTGGTTTAAGTCATGTTCTTTGCACTGCCCCAGGCTGCAGCGTGCATCTGGATAGACTGCTAGCTACAAAGAGCTGTTACAGTTAAAAGGATAATATTTCATCATATGTGAGAATTGCTTGAAATTCAAGTTTTGGTGCCCATAAGCAAAATTTATGGGGACACGGTTGGTTATGTCTCATCTGTCACTGCTTTTGGGTGACAGAGCCGAGGAGTTGTGGCAGAGACCAGATGGCCTACAAAACAAAAATATTTACTGTGTGTCCTTATGCAGAGAAAGGTTGCTAATCTCTGTAACACACCATTCAGTCTTCACTTGGTGTCTGGAGATCACTCACCGTCACTCCCCTGTTAACTAGTGACTTCAGAAGATGAGGGTCACCTGGGTGGCTCAGTCAGTGAAGCATCTGCTTCTTGATATCAGCTCAGGTCACCATCTCACAGTTCATGAGATCAAGCCCTGTGGGGGGCTCTGCACTGATAGTGTGCAGAGCCTGCTTGGGACTCTCTCTCTCCCCGTCTGCCCATCTTCCGCGTTCTCTCTCTCTCAAAATAAATAAATACACATTAAAAAAATAAGAGGGTGACACATGTTCATAGTCTTACACACTCATCTTTTGAAATGAATCATAATAATTAAATGTACTTCAGACTGAAGTCTCCATGTATAAAACTGTTTTATCACAATGAAACTAAAACCAAATCTTTAATCCTACTGTTCATTTGTAATACTTCTTTTATTTCTTTCCCATTTGCTTTCTTTTTGTCTGTGTGTATGTACACACACACACACACACACACACACACACACACATATATACACACACACACAATTCAGCCTTACTCCCATTTTCAGCTACAATATATCTAGCCCAATCTGCAAACCAAACAAAGAAACAAACAAAAGAAAACCCCAAAATGTCTTTAACTTCAAAGGGGCAGAAGGGGGAGACATTAGATATTGAACTTACATTGCCGGAAAATAGTTCTTTCTGCTATAATTTTAAGAAATGAATCAATCTGTTTGAAAAATTTAAGTGTGATACCCTAAAACTAATTTAAAAATTCTTTCCTTGGTGCGCCTGGGTGGCTCAGTTGGTTAAGTGTCTGGCGTCGGTTCAGGTCATGATCTCACAGTTTGTGCGTTCAGGCCCCGCGTTGGGCTCTGTGCTGACAGCTCAGAGCCTGGAGCCTGCTTCGGATTCTGTGTCTCCCTCTCTCTCTGATCCTCCCCTGTTCATGCTGTGTTTCTCTGTCTCTCAAAAATAAATAAAAAGCAGAAAAAAAATAAAAAAATAGGAATACCTTAAAAAATTCTTTCCTTTATACAAATATAAAGTGTTTGTGCAAATGGTATTTTTGCACAGAGCTATGTTGAATAGCGGAGTAACTGGTTTGGTTCATTGAAATGGTTAATAGTACAGGGATGGTAACTACATCATTTGGTTTTCTTTAAAGACCATGTTTGTCATAAATCGATAACTTCCAATTTCCTATCAGTGCCTAGATTATAACATTAGGGTGATCTGGGCAAAGTTGTATCTGTGAAGACCGTGTTCTTGAATTTCTTAAACTATGGACTAAACTAAGGGACACATAACACTAACAGACGCTACATTTGCTCTCTTGTGTCCAACTATTAGAATTCAATGTAACTGCTATTTGTAGAGAACTGATAAACAATTAATCTTTGAAATCTTTCATAGGTTGGAGATTTTAAAATGTGAAGTCACTACGCATGCCCAAAGCAGTCAGCCCTCCACCTGGGAACCTACTAGGCTGTTATCCCTTGAAAAGAGTCACAGCAGACACTGTTCACAGAGCGAAACAGAAGGGCAGCCACGCTTGAGACCCCAAGTCAGCTCTAGGAATTTAAAAATGTACATTTGTTATGTATGTATTTATGTATGTGTGTCTGGGTGTTAGGAGCAGTCAGAGAATCTGTTTATTGGGCTATATTTCCACTTGGGATGCGATCTATCAGCTAGTTTCAGTTTGTGAGGCCTCCATTGTGACCATAATGCTGTTAGATAAGTTGGTAAAAAGGGGTAAAAAAATTAAAATTTACTAAGACTTATTTTACTAAGACTTCGTTCCCAGGGCTCCAGAGTATAGACAGTTTGCTTGCTTCCCCCCCCCCGCCCCCCACGTGGCTCTCACATCGGCTTATGTTACTTAATGTTTGTTTTGAATCTAACATTAGACAGCCAATTAATTTTGATTAATATTTTTCCAACCAGAAGTCTCTTTTTTTTTCCAAGTATTATTTATCAGAGGGATACACCACAGTATCTGAAAGTAAACAAAGAAATACGTGTTTACACGTTGCTTCATTTTGGAGTTATTTCCTTGGTTTAGCAATAAAAAGAGCTTGATAAAGACTGGCTTGTATAAACATAACAATTTTTACTTGTTTTCTGTGTAAAAAATCCCAGATTATATCAAATTTGCAGAGGAATCATGTACTAGACGACAAATTATTTACTTGATTAGATATTTGGATGGAAATCGATTTGGATAGAAGTCACACCCAATCTTTTCCAGCATATGTACATGTTTATAAGGATTTTCTAGCAATTCAAATATTCTGCGATTATTGGCATCCTTGAAGAGGATGCAGTTAAAAGTATTTTTTAGTTTGAGGGCCGTGAACACGCTTTAAAGGATCGTCCCTGGAAGACCTTAAGATTGTTTTCTTAGAAATAATTTTTTGAGCTAGACAAAAGTCTTTTCCAAAAAACTTTGAAATGTTTGGCTTACAATGAAATTTAAATTAAAAAGTAAAAAGGTATGCCCCTCCATTGTGGGTTTTAAGAACTGATTCTGGGTTTCAGGAGCTGATTCTTCAAGGTCTGGAGCCCCCCTGGTGTCTTTCACCCCTGGAGAAGGTTGCGCTGGTCAGTTATGACAATTAAGCTTGCCTTCTCCTTCCAGATGAAATTTTCTCTGGGACCACGTGAATAGTCATTAGACATTTTTCAGTGAGCCTGAAAAAGAAGAGATTTAAAGTAGTCTCCCTGAATAAGGGACGGGCAAGTTGACAACTAAATTTAATGAACCATTCTGTTGATAGTCACTTGTTTAGGGAGTTTTAGGAATTCTCTACAAGAGATCTTGTGCTTTTATGCTGTGGAGTAAGTTTCCGGGGAAAGACTGTGAGCACGGCATATGGACTGTGTTTAATGCCTGTGACATGAACAGGACTGGGTGTCCAATTACCACAGTCGATAAGTATTTGTTGACTTAAGTATCCTTAGAGTTTATTGAAAGTTCCTTTCTGTAGATAAGTAATATTCAAAACAAATTCTGGGTTTCAAGTTTTAATACGGCCCTGAAATGATCCTGTGAGGCTCTTGGGTACTGAATTAAATATTTAAGTACTGATAAAAATGCCCTGCTCGTTGTCCTGGAACATGTCAACTTTTTCAAGGACAGCGCTTTCACAGTTGTCCGTCGTGTAGAAATTGGCACCGTTTAATTGAAAGTGGAACCAGGAAGTGGAATTGCCTATGATAACAGTGCCTTTTAGAATTCATATTTGGAAAAAAAAAAGTAATGAAAAGAAAATACGCTTTTTCTTTCTAAGTCATTTTTTTTTAAGTCAGCGTGGCTGAATCAGATAACTAACTCCATAATCTCTCATGAGGGGCATAGAACTTCCCAAATGTGATTGGAGAATCGGGTATCAGTGCCATAGATGGGATCTTCTTTGGCAAAGATGGTAGACATTCAGTTTTCATGTACAGAAGAAACAAAAGTTGAAATCGCAAACCACTAAAAGCACTGTCTCCTAAAATCGAGGGGTACGTCACAGTGCAGTAAATCCAGACCATGCCAAGTACTTGAACGGAGAAGCTCCCGATTTCAGCCCTGGCCTCATGAATCACCTCCTGCGGGCTATTTATTGTTCTTTATAATGACCAGTATTGAAGTTAGTGACATCTTATGTCTCATCATTTTTTTTTCTCTTGCGTCTGATTTATACGTGATTTTTAAACGTTCAGCTAAATCTCAGGAGGCAATTGCTAAGTGTATCCTATTTTCCAAGTGTGATCCCATACTTTGATTTTTGTTAGTTTTATTTTATACATGGTTAAAGCATGTACAAGTTTATGATGTTTTGCTCTTATCATTAACTGTGTTCTACAGTTATATATGTTCAGGATCTCTCTCTCTCTCTCTCTCCCTTTTTTTTTTTTTAACAAGGAATCTTTCATAATCACCCACTGCCTATCTGAGGCATTTTTTCCTACAAATTTCTTAGACCATATAGAATAATAACTCCTGAGTTCTTGATTACTTATAACTATTTTTATTAGGCATTTACATTTGAAGTTCAGTTAGCTGTGGATAAAATCCTAGGCTCATGGGCTTTTTTCCTCCTCCTCAGAACATAAAACTTATTTTGTGACACGCAGTGTTGATGTGAAACAGTCTGATGCTATTCTGATTTTTTTTCTTTTACAGGTTATATACTCTTTTGTTTGGAATGTCCACAGACTTTTTCTTTTCTCTCTCTCTTTTTTTTTAATTTAATGTTGATTCATTTTTGAGAGAGACAGACAGAGACAGAGACAGAGCATATATGGGAGAGGAGCAGAGAGAGAGGGAGACAGAATCTGAAGCAGCCTCCAGGCTCTGAGCTGTCAGCACAGAGCCAGATGTAGGTCTTGAACTCATGAGCTGTGAGATTATGACCTGAGGTGAAATCAAGAGTCAGATCTTTAACCAACTGAGCCACCCAGGTGCCCCCAGGGTCCTTTCTTGTCTCCTGCACTGTTTTGTTCTCTAATTTTCTTTCTTGCATATGATGTATCTTTGTGGCCTGTCTTCCATATTTACCCTTTCCCCACAAACCTCTTTCTATATCTTATACTTTTGATTAAAAAAAACTTCCCCATTTTAACCTCTATTTTTCTTTCCATATTCTTTGCAGTCTTTTCTTGTATGTTTATAATGCTCTGTTTGTTAGCTTTTATTTCTGAATTGTTTCCTTTCCTGATCTCTCCATACTTTAACTTCTTGTTGTATAGTTGTGTCACTCTTAGGATTTTTTTGGTGAGTGATACAGAGCATTCATAGCTTCTGTCATTTTATTCATGCCCTCTTAGCTAATTTTGAGACACAGTTACATATTTTCTGGTGTGTTCCTCTATTGGTTTGCTTTCTGAGGAATTGTTTCTTACATTGTCTCTGAATAGTGATCAGTGATGTCCCTTTCTGTTGCTCATGTGTCATTGAGATGGTTTTCCTGTGATTTTGAAGAAAGGTTTGAGGATGGAGGCTGTGAGTTGAGCATGAGGCATTTTACTCTCAGGGACTGGGACTCCCTCATCATTGGGCGCTGTGAGGTCTGAAAAATAATAGCTGCCTCTGCAGTTAGCTCTAAAGAAGGTTTCTCAGGGGCGCCTGGGGGGCCCTGTCGGTTAAGTGTCCCACTTGAGCTCAAGTCATCATCTTGTAGTTTGAGAGTTCGAGCTGCACATCAGGCTCTGTGCTGATAGCTCAGAGCCTGGAGCCTGCTTCGATTCTGTGTCTCCCTCTCTCTCTGCCCCTCCCCTGCTCACTCTCTCTCTCTGTCTCTCTCTCAAAAATATATATAAAAAAAAAGTTTCCTGAGAACTGGTTCCTCGGGACCTCTCCTCAAGACTGTGTGGATCTTCTCTCTTCTGTATCTCCAGTGTTCCTGCCTCATTGATCTGGGCGCTGGTTTTAGCAGTTTGTCCTCAGAGTGGGCTCTGAACTAATGAAGGGGTGACTTGCCTGTGACCGTCCAGTTACCGGGAACGCAGGCTACCCGACATCATCCGGGCTGCAACCTGTGAGCGTGAGAGTCTGTGCAAATTTCTACTGTCTTCACCGTTTTTCCACAGACAGACTTGTTGGCAGACAAATGCTCGCTGGCATTTCTACTCACATTGTGCTTTTCCTCTTTTAGACAAGAACATTTTAACACACTTTCTAAACTGTGCTTCATGGGATCTACAGAACTCTTCTCCTCCCATGTAGCTCCTGCTCCCAGTGTATGATCACACGTCTTTATGATAAATATGTCACATATGCTATGGTAAGTATCATGCACAGACTTGGGATCTGTCCTACCTACTCAACTTTTGGGTTTGATGGCCTCTTGTCACTAGTTTTATTGAGGATCTTGTCCCCTTGAGACCTATTTCTATTTCATTTTCCCATCCCCTAAGGGAATTTTATGGTACTTGAAAACCACGTCACTGCCACTGGATTATTGGTTTATTATTCATCAGGCATGACTGTAGACCAAGAGGCTGATTCCTCATGACCTCTGTTTAGGATTCATTTATTTTCAGCCTACGTTAAACATGCCCAGTGTGACTGCTATTCACGAGCCCCGGCAAACGCTCAAAACACCCTGCCTATCTGTCCATCTGCATATCGGCCTCGCTTCACATCCGTCCTTCTGTGGTTCCCTTGGACGGAGGCATGGTCCTCCGTGTGACACCTGACTACTAGCTTCATTTTTAGGAATACAAACTCCCAAAACATTAAAAGGAAACTTGGAATGACCTTTGTGAGTCAGAGTGGTACAGAAATGTATGTTTTCCCCACAAAGTTGTAAGCATGTCTGATTGCATAGTCCACTCACTCGTTAGCAGGGGAGATTAAGATTCAGGGTGCTGTCATGTAAGGCAGACTGGGGAAGTTCCGGTACTTCCTATTTTCTTGCAACCTGATGACCTCTCACCTCTGCAATTAAGGAACAAGCTGTGAAGGAGTACTACATGATTTTGCTATTAAGTTTTCTTAAGCAGTGAAAAACGGCGACCTACTTTTAATTTGAAATAGAAAAGACCACTGGGCAGCAAGATAAAAAACTGAGAAAATCTTTAAACAAGTTAAAGAAAGATAATGAGAATATTTAGATAGCCTTACATAAACAAAAAGAAAAGGAAGTAGAAATTCTGATAATATAGATTTTTAGACTTGTGTGTCTTAAAATTAAATAACCTATTTATCTGCAAACAATGAGGAAATTTGGATAGCATCAGAATACCATTATTACACACGTTATAAAACTATCTGAAAATGCCCCTCCGGCACATGGTAGTGAAACACCATAGCTTGAGGAGAATGACGCTACAACCAAGAAAATACAGACTCAACCTGCCTGAAGTCCAGGAGCGTACAAATGTTACATCCCAAGTTGGGATTGCTTGAAAAGTTTCCAGCAGTTCTCAGCTGCCTATTCTTTGCAAAGAAAATACAGCCTCCTTATGGTAAACTAACAGCTTTGGCCTTAAGACCTAGGGTCATGGTTCATACTTGGTGCTCTTTTGCTCGTTGTGGAAATGATGATCATGAAGCAACAGCGCATTTTACACATACTGGAAAATGTGCTGTGATCCCATCAGCTTGATGTGTTATGCTTCAAGAGGCCTTGATGATGGAACACTTCCAGCTTATTTCCTGAGACATATCTGACTTTTTTGGCAAGTGTGGGAACCTGTTGAAGCGTCTGTTCGGAAGTGCAGGGAAAGGTGGTTTTGTCTACAAAGGTTTCCTTGACCCTGCATGAGTCTCTGTGATGAGAACTCGTTTTCCGTGCCTCAGGTCACGTCTCTTTAGTTTTTAAGATAAAATGGAAAGAGTCGGTAACTGTTTGGGGCAGGTTTTGGTTGGGAAGGTAGGCAATAATTACTAGGCAGAGCGGGAAACTGTGTAATTTGTTACTGCTTATTTTCCCAATATTTTAAGTGTTATCAAAAAGGTATAGAGTACAGAGAACAGTGATTGCTTTTGTCTGATCAACAGATTTATGAAGATATACAGCTAAACATGTAGTTCCTATTCTGTGTTTTCTCAACGTAGTAACACATTAATGACACTTTAAAATCTCCTCCACCGCTGATGTTTCCTCTTAAAATTAGGACGTGGAGTTCCCGTTTGTCCACCTTTGCTAAAAGCAAGTGGGTCACTATGTTTATGAGACTGCACTGTATGAGTGGAACCAACTTGCTGCAAATTGGGACCTGGTGGCACATCCTTTCTGGACGCGTACTGCGTTAAAGTCACAAATAACACTCTTTTAATGAAAAATCTGATCCACTTAAAAAAAAGAGTAATTGTGAAATGATGGAGTCCATGCAGGCCAGGCTATCACCCATCCCCGAGATGGTATTTAATTATTATTTTAACTTCTGCTTTTAAATTATACTTCCCTTGCATACTGCCAAGGCGCACTCACGGAATTGTTTTCACTTTAGTCGGAAAACGTCGCATATGTCCACGGCGAAGCCACGTGGCAGGAGACAGTGAAGTTAATTCTAGAAAGTTAGTGTCACTAGTGTCACCCCGCACATTCTTCCTTGTTCTTAAAAGTTTGACGTCAAGTGGATTACTTAAAACTAGTTTGTTTGAGAAGAACATCACGAAGAAAGTCTCGGGTGCCCTCAAAGAGAAGGGTCTTGCTCCAAAGGCAATGGCATAAGGAAGGAAGTTAGGAAGGAACCCGTTGGATGTGAGCTCTGTGGGGAATAATGTGAATGAGAAGAGATAGAAAAAATCCGAGAGGCAGGCTGGGTAAAGCCCTCAACGACTGAACGTAGACATATGTGCGTGCTTGTGTGTGTGTGCGCGTGTGTGCGCGTGTGGAGAGAGAGAGAGATCCTAAAACCAAGGAAGCGCTCGGGATGAATATTGTACCCTCCGTGGAAAGTGCTTCTTAAACAGCTTTACTGACGTGCAGTGTATTTACTGTAAGCGAACCGGATGTAGCTTGAGGACCAGGTCAAGTCTCCCAGGTTTAAACACCTGTTAGAAACCTCCTCTCAAATTCCTCATGCCCACACCCAGCTCCAGGCGGGTGCTGCTTTGGCTGTGTACACATGGACATAGCATAACAGGTGAACATTTATTACTTTGTAACTTATGGTTCTGCACCCTCTTACAGCATGGTGTGTGTGTGTGTGTGTGTGTGTGTGTGTGTGTGCACTTGCGCGTACACATGGGTGCAGTTTCTCACACCACCAAGGAATTCTCCACGACACCAGCTGGGGGTCCTACCATTTGACTCAATTTTAACACTATCCATCCAGAGATAATGTCACATCCCGCAGGTTAGGGGCTCTGTCCTGCAACTCTGCCTGCCTCCTGCCCCGACTTATCCCAAGTCCGGGTTGTTGCCTGGCTGTACGTAGGAGGCCCCACAGCCTGCTCCTTGGGTTCAGTTAACTTGTTCCAGTGGCCACAGAACTCAGAGGAACATCTTACGGACTAGGCCACTGGTTTATGACAGAAGGAAAGAACTCAGGGACAAACAGCAGAGATGCGTCGGGCAAGGGGGGGGGGCGTGGGAAGGGCGAGAAGCTTCTTGTTCTCTGAGGGCGCCGCTCCCCCTAAATCTCCACGTGTTCAGTCACCTGCGAGCTCTTGGGGCCTTGCCCTTTGTATGACGGCTTCCTCACCTGGCATGATTAAATGTTAAATGTTCCTTGCTGATTAAACTCAATCTCTAGCGCCTCTTCCTTTCCAGAGGTGGTGGGGGAAGGGCTGAAAGTGCCCGCCCTCTCATCACTGGGATGGTTCCCCCGGTAACCAGCCCCCATCCTAAAGCACCCCCCCCATCCGCTCATTAACACAACAGAAGGCATCTTTATCACTCTTCTCCTAAGAAATTCCCAGAGTGTCAGGGAGTTTGTGTCTGTAAGAACAAATATTTATTTCTTACAATAAATCACATCACGCTGCTTTCTTTTTTTCTCTTATCCTTTTAAAATTTATTTATCTTATACAAAAGTTTATTCTTAACTGTATAACAAGATCCAAGACAGCACTGCATTCTAGCTACGGGTGGCAAGGGTATGGTGGCAGGAGCCCAGATGTTTAAACAGGAATTGAATTATGGGTGGGGGCACCTCATGGCTCAGTGGGTTAAGTGTCCAACTTTGGCTCAGGTCATGATCTCATGACGAGCCCTGCATTGGGATCTGTGCTGATAGCTCAGAGCCTGGAGCCTGCTTCAGAATCTGTGTCTCCCTCTCTCCCTCTCTCTCTCTCTCTCTCTCTCTCTCTCTCTCTCTCTGTCCCTCCCCTGCTCCTGCTTTGTCTTTCTCTCTCTCAAAAATAAACAAATATTTAAAAAAAGAATCATTAACAAAAAGGGAAGTATGGGTAACCATTGCCCCAGGCACAAGGAACCTCTTACCTTTTGCCCGATTTCTTAATTCTGCCAGAGCCGAGGCCCTTCTCCAAGGCTTCCTTCTTAATTCCTCCAGTTTCTTCCTCTCCTCTTTCCGTTTCTGCTGGAATGCCTCATCTTGCTCATCTACTTCCTTGGCCTACTTTTTGGGCTACTTCAGGTGTTATGCCCAGATTAGGGGTCCCCAAAGACCAAGACCACCAGGGAGTCTGAATCACGTATGCAAAAGCAAAGGGCATTTATTTGGGCTTAAGCTCAGTCTCTCAGACCTCACCAACACAGTGGATCCGTGCTGAGAGCCTTGATCATCAGTCGGGCAGGGTTTTTATTACAGTTGGGGCAAGGGATGGGGTGAAAGGTGGGGTGAGGGGCAGGGTTACAAGATGATTGGGTATATACGGATATACAGAGGTTGGTGTGGCGTGGGGTGATTGGCTAATTTAAAACTAAGTGGGCCTAAAAAGTAGCAGGAATGTCAGGTACCTTTCTGGGGTCTTATGATTGGCCCAGGCTAGGGGTGGTGCTCGCTGGGGCAATAGGTGAGTGTGGGTCGTTTTTTCTTTCCGCCGCTGCTGAGTCACTCCTGGGAAAACTGTAACTTGGGCCTTCTAGTTTCTGAGGCTTATTTGATGCCTGTCATGGCATCAGTTTGGCTCTTCACAGGGACTTCTTGCCATCTTCGGAGTGCAGCCCCGACTCACTCTTCCTTCTCACATGCTTGCATCTATGACTGCTAGCGGCTTGCGAAGATGAATGTGCTCATTCCTCCCATGCCTGGGTGCAAGCCCCCTGCAACACGATGCTGTCCCTCCTTCCGTCACGAGGGGAATCGGTGCCTGCTCTGTGCTGACCTCGTGCCTTGCTCCCATCAGAAGAAAGAGGCACAAGTGTCATGTCGCTTTCAAGCTGAGGGTACGGAACTGTGACTGCTACTTCTGACTTCTTTCAGTCCTGTGAAGAGCCATATGAGAAAGCCTGGAATGGCTCCCTGGAGGAGGAGGCCCCACGTGGAGAGACGGGCCCAGCTCGCAGATGCCGTCCACCCCAGGTACGGAAGGGAGGCTGTTTCAGATCCAGGGGAGCAGCCAGATCACCCGTGGCTCCTCAGCCGACACCAGCAGAACACCTGCCGCTGCAGAAGGGGTGTCGGGGGTCATTGGGCACAGGAAACAATGCTCGACACCATCTGTCACCGGATGATCATCTCCAGGTCAAAACCGCAATGACTTACCACCTCACACCTGTGCGAATGGCTGTTCTCAAGAAGACAAAAGGCAACCCGTGTTTGTGAGGCTTGGGGGGAAGGACCCTCCCGCTCTGTCGGTGGGAAGGTAAAGTGTTTTGGTCACTGTGGAAAGCAGTGTGGAGGTTCCTCAAAACATTTTAAAAAGAGCTGCCATGTGATCTAGTAATTCTGCTTCTGGGATTCGATCTGAAGGCAGGGAAAACACTACATCACAGAGCCGTCTACACCCGTGTGTTCAGTGCAGCATTATTTATAATAGCCAAGGCATAGACACGACTAAGTGTCCCCTGATGGAAGAAAGCGTAAAGAAAATGGGCTACACATACACAGTGGAATATTATTCAGCCATAAAAAGGAAATCCTGCCATTTGCAACAACTTGGATGACCTTGAGGACATGATGCAAAGTGACATTAGTGAGGCAGAAAAAGACAAATACCCTGTGACCTCACCTGTATGTGGAATTGAAGACAAAAACAAAAGAAAAAATCTACACACATAAAACCCCCCAAATTCCTGTGAAAGAGATCAGATTTGTGCTTACTAGATGCAGTGGCTCAGGGAAGGGGAAATAGGGTGACGGTGGCCAAGAGGTACAGTCCACCAGCTCTAAAGTCAGTGGGTCCTAGGGACGTGACACACCGCATGCCGGTTACAGGTAAGGCTGCTGCCGGGCATGTGAGGGGAGTAAAAGGGCAAATCCTGAGTTCTCATCAGAAGGAATCTTTTCTTTTTGTATCTTTATGAGAAGATGGATGTTAAATAAACTTACTGTGGTGATTACTTCATGGCATATATTAGCCAAATAATTAGAGTGTTCACCTTAAACCTACACAGAGCTGGATGTCAATTATATTTCAGTAAAACTGGGGGGAAAATCTGATTTAGCCCTAAATCCTGACCCACATAATTCGGAGGAGATAAAACAGTTGTGGCTATTGGCCACTTAGTTGGTGGTAGTTTGTTATGTGGTCATTGATAATTGAGACGGTATGTTTATTTTATATTTTTTCTCTATAAATAGTTTTCTTAAGTTTATTTCTTGAGAGAGAGAGAGAAACAGAGAAATAGAGAGAGAGGCAGAGAGAATAAAAGGAGGAGAGGCAAAGAGAGAGGGAGAGAGAGAAAATCCCAAGCAGGCGCCACACTGTCAGTGTGGAGCTCAGCGTGGGGCTCGAACTCAGGAACCACAAGATCGTGACCTGACCCAAAACCTAGAGTTGGGCACTTAACGGACTGAGCCGAGGCGCCCCTCCATCCATTGTTCTACCCGGACAGAATATGTTCGCGTGGGCACTAGCCTATCCGGTATCAGGAAATACAGACTTTCTGACAGATATTTTGTTTAGCTGTACGCCTTTTGTATACTTTTTTTGAGTAGAAGTATATACCTTTTGTATACTTTTGTATAAATCTTTTAGATTTGTACTTATCAAGTTTGTGCTATGTTGAAGTTAATGCAATTGGTGTTATGTTTAGGGGGTTGCATGTGACTTAAAAATTTTTTTAATGTTTGTTTTTGAGAGAAAGAGAGTGCGAGCAAGCACATGAGCGGGAGGAGGGGTAGAGAGAGAGGGAGACACAGAATCTGAATCTCTGCAGAGCCTAGAGCCTGACTTGGGGCTCTAACTCATGAACTTCGAGATCATGACCTGAGCCAAAGCCGGACGCTTGACCGACTGAGCCCCCCAGGCGCCCCAGTTGTGCGTGACTTTTAAAGCTGTTGGCTGTAAATATATCAGACTCATGTCTCAAGTAAAAGTCTAGCAAATGACATTCTTCACTCTTGTAGCCTGTACTACCTCTTCGAGATAGGTACAACTTTTTGAAAGAAGGGAGAACATTTTCATTATGGATTCTTTAATCAACAGAAATCAGCAAGAATAAACCTTTCTTTATCACTTGCAAAAAAAGTGATTCTTAGTTTCCCATTTCTAAAATGTCCTCGTGTAATAGATTCTTAATGACGTAAGTGAGGCGGGAACACCTTCTCCCTGCGTGCTCAGATGTCAGGGCACATAGGAGTGATGGCCAAGTATGTCTACGTTCACAGACTCCAAATGCGAAATCTGTGAGGACTTCCTGCCATTCTTCTCAATTTTTAATACTGTTCATGTAAATTGAAAAGGCCAAGGTTCAGAGACATTTATGCAACTTCCTCCTGTTAAAAATGTAGGCTTGGTAAGGTAACGGGGCAACAAATTTTCATAAAATTACGCATACAATTAAAGTTTCTTTTACATGGATTACAAGTTATTTTTGCTATAATTACTTAAAGTCTTTCTATATAACTGTTATTATAACACTGGATTGGTGTCTTGTTTGAGGAAACAGACACATTTCATTAATCCAAAATTAAATTATTTACCTTAGTAGCTTCACTATATAAGCACTTCGATTCTAGGAACACAACACCTGCATGTACAAGCTTGAGGAGGGTTAGACAAGGGATTTTCAGGACACGTTGTGAAGAATTCGCCTAATGAGGATTACTTTTGTACTTAAAGTAGCAAGAACCTGAAAAGGCCTTCAAGTGGAAATGTGTGAATTAACTATTTCTGATGTGCATTCCTACTTGGAAACAGTGGCGGGAAAGGATTTGTTCAGTTATAACTGTGCATCTTCATGGCATCTTCCATGCCTGAGTAGATTCTTAATCTTGGCGCATCAAAGGAAACAAACATTCTCTTTGTAAAGGAGGCACATTGAATTAGACACTCAGGGAAGGACGTGCAGGAGCGTTCAGGCTCAAACTTTCTTCATGATACTCCTCCCAGATGGACTCCAGAAACTTATGAAGTTCGAATCTAAACCTCCCGGATGGTTTTGCATTTCCTTCTCAAAGATTTGATGGTTACTCTTTGCTAGGCAGATAATTTAACTAAGAAGGTTGGCTGTTTCTTTATTTTAGTCCCAATGAGCTCGTTTGTTTTTTAAAAATAAATGTCCAGTCTTCTTTTGGCAATCCCTTTAAAGTCAATCCAGTTCCTCCTTTTCGGAGGTGTTCTGTGTTCAGGCTGGAGACGTTGTGCCTTTACTGACCTGCTGCTCTGGAGTATGGGAGTTGGGGGAATCGAAGAAAATTCAGGAAAAAAGACAGAATTTCCTTGTCTTTTACCCTGGGCGTGGCCCTTAGGAAGCATGTTCCTCAGATCAGGGGCCCCTCCGTCAGTTGAGAGCTTGCCCCTCTCGGACCTCCTGAATTCAAATCTGCATGATGACCAGAATCCCACACAGGCCTCATTCTCAGCCAAAGCTGGCTGCTCTGCCCTAGCAGAAAGCAGTAGGTAAACTCTACCAGGCACCCGTTCCCCATGGCCCTCAGGAAGATCTCGCTCTCCAGGTTTACCTCTATGCAGCTCTGACAGTTTGTTTCCACTAGATGCAGCTTTAGGCAAAGCGTTTAATTTCCAGGTTTCTGTTTGGCTGTCTGTAAAATGATGGTCTAGCATTTTGTGACATCTCTCTGTGGGTTCGCACGCTGTGATTCACTCCTATCTGCTGACATTGAGCCCAAACCGTAATTTAGGGAGAGAAAGTCTTCACCCATCAGACAGTCACTTCACCAGCACAAACTTGTCTTGGCCTAATTCACACCTACTAAATTCATTTAATTAGTTTTAGCTTAAGATGAAATAAGCTAGATTGATATGAAGATAGTTGCCACTGAAATATCTTCTCAGGTAAAAGTAACCGATCATTAATATATTAATTAGTTGATTTACATATTTTTTCCAAAGGAAAAACTGATTTTCTGTTATTGTAATGAACTGTTATTCATTACAGTTAGAATAGATCATGTCTTCAATTAATTACCTTCTAGAATGCCCCTTGGGATGATAGTATACTATAACCTGTATTTCTGCTGCAGATATATAAAGATGTGCATACAGATTCATCTTTAAAACTCAAAGGACAGTATTAAAAATAGCTATAAAACATACTTTCATTTACAATTTATGAAGCTCTCAACCCACATGTTTTCACTAACATACAAGGAGTCTCTGCAGCTTTCAATTTAAAAAAGTGATGCTTGGTAAACTGGCCGTGCGTGTAGGTTTTGTAGATTTCTTTGAGATCCCTGATTTAAAGCGTCACCGAAGCGCTTTACTGGCCTGTCGTAGGCTAGAGACACATCGTGTGGTGCAGGACCCTCACTGTATATCAGTATTGTAAGGGCTTCATGAGGGAAATGGCTCCTTCCCTGGAACTCCTCACTGCAAGTATCAAGGTCATTACGTTCAGCCTGAGTTGACAGAAGGTACAGACAGCGAGGCACCAGTTTCCTGGGCTTGACAATACTTAGGACTGATATTCTTACCTGATATCTCTCTTTCCAGACACAGCACCCAGAGTGGGCTTTAGTCTGTCATAGCCAGATTAAGTCTCACTATCTAAAATGATTTTAAATAGCTGAATCACAAGAAGTGATACAGGATTGAGGATAAACACTGTAAAAACAGTTAAAAATCATCCTGGAAGTATGTGAAAGGCATTTAGATACTAAGAAGTGTCACTTATTTCAGAATAAAATAAGGGAAAGCAGAACATGATTTTTCATGATGTATCCTTTTATTTGATTGTAAGACATGTCAGTATTTTTTTTTATAACCCCTGAATGCTAGTGCACACTTGTTTTTCCTTTTCTTTAACCTCCAAAATATGTGTTGGTAGTTAAAAACCCACCACAGCAAAAGCTTAGTTGGTTATTATTAAGTGTTATTTTTAATGAATACTTTAGTAATCAATAAATCATTGAAATAAAAAATTCTGTTTCTTTAATAATATGTCCTATTCAAAGAGGTATAACTGAAAACCTTCGTAGCTTTCTTTTTTTCTCTTTAGTACGTATGTACTGTATACCTATTATGTGTCAGGTTGTCTTGCAAGCCTGGTACCTGTCAGATGCCGTGTCAAACTTAAAGACAAAGACAAAGCACAGTTCATGCCATTGTGGGTCCCAGAGT
This sequence comes from Helogale parvula, assembly GCA_004023845.1. Taxonomy (NCBI): domain Eukaryota; kingdom Metazoa; phylum Chordata; class Mammalia; order Carnivora; family Herpestidae; genus Helogale; species Helogale parvula. Next base: position 99,429 of record PJEM01001854.1, read on the forward strand.
TCAAAAAGACTGAAGGGAAAAAAAACCCATAGGAACTATAAATTTGCTGCTTTGTTGAAGATGGAACTGACTTAATAATGAGGATATCAAATTGATGTATAAGAAGGTGAAAGCATAGTGACTAATACAGAATGATCATGATTCCATGTGAAGGAATATCGAAAGTTTATTTTAATGTCAAAATCCAATGAAATTAATGTT
>PJEM01001854.1:99729-271272 GCA_004023845.1 Helogale parvula
GGAGGGGGAGGGGGAAGGGGAAAGATAAACACAATATGAAGAAATAGCGATAAGAATGAATGCCCAAAATACGGGGCCATGCTATTGGGGTAAGGGTAGGAAAGAGTCACTGAGGATTTGAAATTTTAGTCACTGGGGATTTAAAGGTTGAAGGGGAAGGTCCCAGCGATTGGAAGTGGGTAGGGCTTGGTGAAGGTACTGCAGAGGATGGAAAAATTAGTTGGATGATTCTCTGGAGCTTTTAGATTATTCTATCAGTAATAGGCTTAGTGGTTAAGATTCTCAAAAATATGTAGAGTTTTAGAGCTAGGCCATGAGACTTCAAACCAATCAACCCATCAGTCCTAGTTTCTGTAGGCAGATCTGAAAACCTAGGTCCCGTTCTCTGTACCTGCACTTATAAATCTCAGCTCCCAGGAAACGACCCCTTGCACCTTTTGCTGGCTTCTTTGCTATGTGCATACATTACCTTAAGCACATTTAAGTAGAGGTTAGGCTACCTTCTTTGACTTTAAGACCCAACTTTGACCAGTCCCTTGGGAATAAAGAATTTCACCAAATAATTCAGAAGACAATACAGAACATCAGTGTGTCTGAATATTGGTTAGTACTTGACTTTGCTTACTGAGTTTTGTATCCTGCATAGTTGTCAGTGGTTGCTCTAGGGATTCTGCACCCTCTACTTTTCAAATCCACTTCGAAGTTTTCACAGTTGGAGTGTAGCCTCTAAAAACTGTTCTCCCACCACCTGCGTGCCTCCACGGTTGTCGTAGGTAGGAGTGGCTGGCAGGGTATAAGCAGAAGTGTGTGCATGGGCCTCCCTTACACTTCATGACCACGTGCAGGAAAATGGCTCCGTGGCACGAAGTGCTATATTTCTCACTTGCGCTTTTTCTTTTTTAAAAATTTTTAAATATTTATTTATTTATTTTGAAAGAGAGAGCACAAGCAGGGGAGGGGCAGAGAGAAAGGGAGAGAGAGAGAATCCCATGCAGGCTCCACAGCCTCAGCACAGAGCCTGATGCAGGGCTCAGACTAACAATGGGTGAGATCATGATTTGAGCTGAGATCAAGAATTGGACACTTGACTGACCGAGCCACCCAGGCACCCCTCACTTGTGCTTTCCCTTATTCCTTGTTTGGAACTCCCATGTTCTGGCTGTAACTCCAGCAGCAAACCTGGGACTTTGGGCGTTGAAGAGAGGGGTAGAGAAGGAGCCAGGACCATGGATGATTTTGCTGAGTTCTGTGCCCGGTCTGGCCTGCCTACCTCTGGACTACTTTTACATGAGCCCACAAATTGTAGTGGGGGTCTATTATTATTCACTCAACTGAATTTCTCATGGGTATAGGGGTCACTTGTCTTCCTTATCTTATTCCCTGAAACCATCTCTGTTACATAGCAAACATTCTATGTGTGTATACTACTTCAGTGGGTTGCATTCTTTATATATATTCTGAAATTCCTTAGCGTAGGTGGCAGATAGAAAAGACTCACTGATAAAAAGCTCTAATTCTATGACACATGTTATGTATCACTGTGTAACTTGTAGGTACTCGGAAAAGCTTCTAACTTGCATTGTTTATACTTTGATATATGAGCGTATTGCTGATCCAGAGAATGATGGTGGACTCTGACTATTCAGGGATCATTTCTCAAATCTCATTTTTCTCCAGAACCTAGCACTGTGCTTATACATGATGCTGGTAGTGGTTGACAGTCATAGGACCTGATTTTTTTCCTGAAACCTCATTAAATAGACCCTCTGTGGCCAGGAACCCAGTGTTAACTACCAAGATAAGAGTGTACCATAGGATATAAAGACATAAGACATTTGTTGATCTGATTATTCATACTTGCATAAATTTAATCCTTTCAAAGTACTTTAGATGCCAAAATGTATGATATTTTTCTTCATCTCTGAAAAGGTAATTATGTTGGAGATTTAACGCTCCGAAGGTCTGATGGAATCATGGAAAGATCAGTATGATCAGTGAAAAGTGTTGAGACTACTAAAAATAAGCCAAAAGTAAGGGGGATGGAAATAATATTATCAAAAAACTTTATTTTTATGATATTGGCTATACCTAATATAATACTTCACTACTAATATGTTCATTTTATAATAATAATAAGGACTTGGTGATTTCTCTAAACTCTATCCGTATTTTCTAGAAGTGTCATTGACCTAATAAGTCTCACTTTCTACTGATGTTTTGATGACTCGATCAAATTCCTGCCACACAGATTTGCTCTTTCTCCTATATTCATGGAAGCCCAGGAAGTACAATGAAGTTCTATCCTTGAATTGTCCTCTGTTAGCCTGATGTGCAGCCAACCCGAAACTCTGTCAAGGACATGCATCTTTATCTTAAATTGGCCAGTTCTTAACGTCCCTCTCAACCTTCCTTTAGTTGAACTATTATCTCTCTCTTAGCAGTTTCCTAATTGGCTTCTCAGGCAAGACAAATCATTCCTTACCTGCCTCTGGAATGGTCTTTCCAACTGCAGACAGACCTATCTTTCTTTCCTACCTAACTTCTTTCAGTGAACTCATTGTCTTGAAAACAAAGTTCATCCACAACTCTCAGTGGTGTGACTCTCTGATTTCCATGCTAATGATCCCATCATGCACTCCCCAACACACACACACACACCCACACTTCTATCTAGAGTCAGATCAAATGACTTAATCCTGTGCTCCATTTTAACCTTAGTCTTTCTCTTATCCTGTCTCTTTCCCATGGAGCGCCCCACTCATTGCTTTCATTTACTCGTCCCTTTTCTGGGAACTGAAATTGGATGACTTGCTCCTTTTACTGGAATTACTCATTTACTCTTAAGGTTGTGTGCTCCCCTCTGTGGCCCCCTTCATCCACACGTGGTAAGACTGTCTGAGGGTTGGACTCTGCCTTATGCACCATCACATCCACAACACAGGGCAGGAGTCCTGTTTGATGAATGATTAGTCAATATTAGAAACTTCTGACTGCAGATGAATTTAGAATTCCTTTAATACACATAATCCTGTGAAAGACAAGCCAAGTGGGTAGGGGGTGGGGGACTGGAGAGGTAAAGTCTGTGAGTTTTCACTGAGGTAAGTATTCTCATGGCTTGAGGACCTGGCACAGGAGTTGTTGCCTAGCTCCTGGCCTGTCCTTGTTATTTTAGCTAACAGCAATGATTATGTTTGAAGTTCTATCTTATGTTGTTGCATTTGCATTTATGCTTAATAAAAACTCAGAAAGTAGCATAAGGTCATTCTCATTTCTGCTGAGGAAAAAAAAAAAGAGAAACTAGTTAATCCTCAACCATGCAATTTCAGATGTTTCTGTTGTAACCTTAGGAGCATAATTTTAACTCCTTGGCACTGGGTAAGGCCAACATTGGTGTATTTTGTACTAACACATTTTGCTGGAAAATTGGATCCAGAGGTAGAGCGGAGTTTCCTCTTCTCAGAAGTTGTCTAGCCAAGATACACAGTCCACAAACGAGAGTAATTTGGTGAGAACACGACCTACAAGTTGCCTAGGTAGTAACTTGTCTTCCTATGTTCTAAAATACCAAAAGCTTACTTCCTTTTGAATTTACTATTATTTTATGTAATTTCAGTGGCAAAGTAGGCCAATTTACTTTATTTATAATATTTAGAAAGCTAGGAACTACTATTTGTAAGTAGTATTTCTTGCATGATTAAACTTTTAAAAAATTACATTCAATTGTAAGGAAATATGGGTGTGTTTAAAGTCCCTGGCATCTAAAAACCATGCTTAATGTCCAGTTTTAAGAAAGTCATGACCACTTTTTCTTTTTAATCCTTAAGATTCTCCAAGAGTCATCCGAGTTAGTTGTTTGCTAACAATCACTTTGGTAGTTTGATACCTTGAGAGGTAACAAAAAAGCATGTTGATGAATTACTGATTAGCAGCGTTAGCAACTTAGTCAAATTAATGACTAATATTTCATTGGTATAATGGTAATCACTGTCAGATCGTTCAATATGAACCAATTGCTAATCCAGTCAAGGACATATTTGAAGGAAAATGGTACAGAATTCACAACAAATCATTTTTAACTAGAAGCCAGGTGTTAATAACAGATTATTTTGAAAGGGATTTTATTTTGGGGACCCCCCCCATCATTTCGTATTATTTGTTTTCTGAGTATTTTCCAGCACTTTTCCTTCCCTGCAGCATGTGACCTGGGTAGAAGTCTCTTCATAGCCAGCTCCCTCATGGTCTTCCTGGTATTTCCTCTCTGAGTCAGAATGGAAATCTCCCGAAAAGTCTTGGTTTCAGGAGGGTTAGCCCGTTGCTTCCACAGCTAGAGAACCAGGAGATAAAAGAAGCTGACCTGAGAGAAAGGCAGCCAAACCATGATTTTGGTTTTCTAGAACCTTATGTTTCACTTAAGCACAGATTTTTCTGGATTATGGTCATCAACCAGTATATTTTGGTCATTTCTTTCCTAATAACTTAATGCATTACTGACTGTAATTCCATTACTAACTACTTGAGTCAAGTTTGGGGTATTTAGACAGAGGCCAATCTGGAGCTTCTTTAGCAGGACAAAGGTGACAAAGCATGCTGATGACAGAGGTGGACGGCCCAGTGTGCTGTCAGGAACTGAAGGTCTGGAGGCTGGAACCATGCTTAGGCAGTGACTTGTACACCGGGGGCAAGGAATGTCACCCCTCAGGGCAATGAACTCCAGCATGGTATTTCAGATATTTTCTTTTACTTCTCTTTCTTTCTTTTTTTTAGCAACAATCCTTTGAGTCTCCAGTCTTAAGCAGAATCTCAGTTTCACAAATATGCGTGTATTCTGTTGGTCAACAAATATTTACTGGTAACCGACTAAGTGCCAGGCATTATTCAAGGGCCTTGTGCATGACACATACGACAGATCAGAGGAGAGATGATGTGTTGGAGACCAAGTGGGGGAGGGGACTCATGTCTTTTTGGACTACCCCCTGAGCCTGAGGGGTTCAGGGCATTCTCCCCTGAATCCTAGTTTTGCTAGAGCACAGTTTGCAAATCACAGATAATCTTCCTTATCTTTCTAATTACGTGTGGTTCCAGAAACAGAGGGTATATATTATTGAGCACGTATAGCTGTCATCACAAATGTACCAGGACTGTCATGGTCAGGGTTCTGGTGTACAGGCTCAATCATCTTACTATAACTGGCATTTATTTGCTTTCTAGGTGAAATAAGCAAATAGATCGATCACATCTTTAAGAAGATCTTTGCTTTTCTTCATCTCAGTGTTTCTTCTTGACATTGAGGTTCATTTGTATCTCACTACAGAGGACATTGATGGCCCAAGATCCACCTTAATTTTGCACAATCATCATGGGAACTCTTAAACATTGGTTCTAGTTTTAATTAATAAGCAATAATGTTGAGGCGACACTGCACAATTTCTTTGATATCTGAGGAAGTTAGGCTATTGAAATATACACTAATTTCTCATCTGTACATACAAAAAAGAGACAATAACAGCAAAGGAGGGGGAGAAAAAAGCAGTGGCCATTCAGGATTTACAAGGAATAGTTAGATTTGACAGATAAAATATAGAACTACTTATCCTTACCACCAGTCAAAGGTAATTTCCTCTGGTTCCTTCTGTTTGAGTCTGCCAAATAACACACCAGGTGTTTTTCTTTTTCTCTTAAGAAAAAAAGGTAGTCTCTGAAATTATATGAGGTTTAAATGATTTAAGTCCTGGTTAGAAAATTTAGCTTGGAATCTAATGGTTATCATCACCTTATATTTCAATAATATTTCATTTCCCACACCTGCCTTCTCGGGCTGTTTCAATCATGAGTAACAGTGGGGGAGAAAAACGATAAACATTCTCTGTGCAGAAAAGGTCTTAGTAGTTATGAGCCAAGTTGGAAAGGGGAACAAATGTTACCACAGGGCTGAACCTGGCGGGGAGTCTGGAGCTCTGCCCCGATAATACCAAACTCCGCAACTTTATACTCTATGTGGTTTCAAAAAGACTTGCTCTTTCTAATATTACACTCTGAAGGCCAACTTAATAGATACTCTATTTCTGGAGAGCTTTGTAGCCAGAATTATGGAAAATTCTTGTGGTTGTTGTCAGGTTTTTTGATGAGAGCAAAGTGCGGAATAAACGTGACTGAGCCGCATGAAGTTTGAATACTCACCGACAGTGATTCCTGAATAGAATCTCCTTTATGCTACAGGAGAAGAGAAGCATTATTTCTAGCAGCTGGAAGGTGGCTCAGAGATTTAGGGCACCATTTGGGGGCTTTGCCAACATGCTTGGCGAGAACCTGGGAATGTCAGTGCCAAGTTTTGGTGAATGAGGTAGTCAGAGCTGCGTGTTATAGTTGAAGCAGGTATTGGCTTGTGTGATGGGGTGTGAGAAGTGTGGGGAACCCTGCATAGTCAAAGTCCACCTTTCTAGGGACAGTCACATTATGGTTATTCCTTAGTGGTAGGATCATTGCTCTTATTAGAATGAGAGTAGGTTATCCAAGAGGCACATTAGTCACTGCCGTCTTTACAATAAACAGTTCTTCAGATAAGCCAGCAGGAAGTAGGATCCTGATTGAATGGTCCTCACAGCAGTGAGTTTGGGTTGGGAGAACAGGATGGGCTGAGGCGGCAGACAAAGATGGGAAGACCCAGTAGAAGTAGGGATATGGGTGGATGGAGGCTGGGACGAGGGATTCACCTCTGATTCAGTTCCTGCTTCCACAGAAGCAGTGAGTGTAAAAAACCATCTTGCCCCCACTGGGTGTTTCTGCCTTATGAAAACTCCCTGGATGTTAGGCATATCCTGTTTTCCTTGCTTTTCCTTCAAAGCATCACCTAGCTGTGAGAGTTGGGTGTGCCGTGTCTCCTTTGTCTACATCCCTAGCATTCCTTTACTCACCCTAATTCTTCTCATTTCATTTCATGGGAAAAAGCAACTTTCCACCCTCTGCTTGGTTCCACTGCTACCTTGGCATGCCCGAAGGCTCAAGAATGATCTCTGCTGAACAATGGGCTGTCAACTCTCGGCCCCCTCCTTCAGAAGTATAGAAGGTGAAGACTTTGGAAGTTAATTCTTTCAGTTTTCCTTTGCCACACTTTTCAGTTAGTGGCCTATAGGAATATAGAGATTTAAGCCTCTAAAGCACTTGCCCTTCGTCAGCAACCTCCCCCAAGGTGCACAGGAGCTACGGTGAGGTTGGCTGTAAATGACCTCCCCCTCTTCTTTGTTACGTGAGTGTGTTCATGAACATGACCCAGTTCATCCAAAATAAACCGTCTTGTGTTTTTAAATGGCGATGACAAGGCTGTCTGGTAGATAAGTATTCTCTTGGGCCAAGTCATGAGCTTACAGTCTACCCAGAAAGATGAGGGAAACTATCAGAGGCACAGAAATATATGACCTCTAGAAAGCAATTACGTGCTGAATGATAGGTGGTGAGTTAGTGATGGAGACTGTGGGAGTTCTGTTTTGCCACCGTCACATACTTCATAGTCCTTATTGCAATTGTCATGAAAGTAGTTACCCAGATATTATGTGCTTACCATCCTGTCTTCACCTTATTTTTTTCTCTCTCCCTTTCACAGCTGCTGGGCGCAGGGTCTTTACTTGCTTTGGTTTCCTTGTGTTTCTCAGGGGAGCCTCATGGATCCAGAAAGTCAGAGAAGGGAACGGTTGTGTCCCTGGTGGCCATCAGACACGGGCTTCCCAGAGGTGTTCCCAATGCAAAGGAGAGAAAGTCCGAAGATTGCTATGGAGTAGTCATGGCATCCTCAACCTCTGCCTACACCACGAGATTATAATGACATATTTCTTTCTGGGAATCCCCAGACTGCTGTTAGGATGAGGAAGCAGTGGATGGCTCACATCCGCTGTGGCTTTGGGCAGACTGCCAGCACAGTCTGGCTTGACCTGCTCCTATGCGTGGCCCCGATTAAATTCACTACAGAGACCTGTCACTCTCCATGGCTTTGGCACGATGGGTGGCAGCCTGGGTTCTCGGGCCACCCCAGCCCTGAGGATTACTGTGTACATTCTGAAAGGAGCTCCATGTAGCACTGCCCCCCCCCGAAACTCCCTGCTGTGTCCGAGGTAATAGTTCTCTGTCCTGCACACTTGTCGCCAACTCCCTTAGTGTTCAAAAGAACATAAGAAGGACAAGGGCGACAAGCTTTCTATGGGCATCATGGCTTTTTGTGCAGTGTGGTGTGACTAGAAAGAACTCTTTCAACCATAAACAGGTTTTTTAACCTTCTCTGCTGCTCCTGGTGAAGAAAGGCAGGCAGCTGGGAGAACATTACTGCTCTGTGTTCTATTAAACTCCCCTGGTTCCCCTCAGTGAGGAGAGAATGAGTTGTCTCCCTGCACCCATGCTGGGCCTGGAGTGCATTAAAATGCACAAATAGCCTAGCCTTTGAGCCTTTCTTTTCCCATTTGTTTCAGACAGCTTCAGTCCAAATAAGATTCTCACGCCTCTGAAGATAATTCCTAACATTTCTAGATGGGTTTCGAATTCCCCACCAATTCTGCCATCGGTAATGAGCATCAGATATCACAATGGGCCACGTGGTTGTCCACATGGACCTTTTGTAATGATATTTGGTTTCCTTTGAAATATTTTTAGAAACTATGGAAAAGGAATGGTTTATTTAGAAATCAGCGGTAAGCATAACCTTATGGCTTGGGATGTGAATATGGGGGATTACGAAAAATTAAAGTACTAACTGGAAACATTCTGAAGGGATTTCACCCTCCCTCCCTCTCTGCCCTAAGATACTATGCATTTGCTCCAGTCAGGTGATTTTGAGCTCTATTTAAAAAATCATTCTTAGAGTCTTTTGAATGTTTTCTGGGGTGATGGAAATGTGTTCTTTGAAGACAGACTTGAATGTAGGGAACTGCCCAAAGCGCAGAACTAGCCCGATGAGTGAGGCAGATCGCTGTGGCAGGCGATACCCATTTAGTTCACAAAATAAAGGGAAATGCAAAAGATTTGCTCCGTGTGTTTTTACACTGGAGCATCTGTGTAGGCTAATACTGTAACCTCATTAAGGTTAAGCCTCTTTGGAGATGCTGAGTCTAGATGGGTATGTTTTTCTATTCTCATACAGGTTCCATGTACTGTGGTTTTATTTATGCTCCAGTTTGAATGGAACCGTGTACCTAAATGGTGCAGCTGGAGCTGGGTCTCATGAGCTTCCTGGAAATCTAGTTCACTCCAAACAAGTATTGAGTGTATCAAATGAAGATAATTACATTGTGTTTCACCATGCAGAATACCAAAAGCAATATAGCTCCTATATTAATAAATGAACTGGCATTGCTTTTGGAAGTGTTAACTTATCTGTAGGTGTGCACGTTGGAGTCTATGTTCAAGCCGAGGCAGTACCTAATGTTTCCTCCATTGCTCCTAGAACATGGGTTCCATTAAAGTGGCCTGACATTGACAAATGAGCCTCTTCGAAACATGCAGGCAGAGCTTTCCTCCATAGAGCCAAAGAGTCTACTTTTTGGCTTCAGCCATTGCTTTGTTTTCATTCCCCCCCTCCCCAAGTTCACACTTAAGGCACATTTTAATGCTTGTGTGAGCACCACCCATTTCCTGTTATTGTGTTTCTTATTATAGGCTGCCCTCCTTGTAACTCTGTACCTTTTCATCGTCTCCCAGTCCTTTTAGTTGAGATGAACTTGCCAGAGGCAGGGGAAGACTGAATGGACTCTGTTCCTAGCTGAAAGGGAGCCACACCATAATCTATTAGAATAAAGAATGAGCGTCCAACCTGCTTACCACTTGTGTTGTGGTTTTATTGTTGCTGTTTGAACTGCAAGCCAGAATGGAACTCTTTTTAATTTCAAAGGCTTTTTTTCTTCCTTCCCCTCCAAGTCTTTCTCTCCCTTTTCTAAAAATCTAACTTTGGACCTTAATGTGTCGACAGATCTCTTTTACGTTGTTTTTGGCTAACACCAGAAACAAATTGTGTTGAAAAATATTATGAGAACACCTCTCCTCTAAGATTTCGAGCCCAGCGTAGTCAACTCGAGAGTTTGGATGGTTCAGATAAGCCTTTGGAAAACATCACTGTTTTAGATTATCTGCTTAACCAAATCTCCATGTGGAACTGCTAGAGAGTTTCTTATCCAAACTGAGCAGTGTATTACAGGAGTGAGCTGAAAAATACCCACATGAGCTACTACTTATATATGAAGGGACTTTCAGCCCCTTAGCACAGCTAAGGAAAAGTCAAGCTCATGTACATTCCTAAGGTCCATATCTATTTTGCAAGATGCCTGTCTCTGACATGACTAAAATATGAAGTATGTGACTGAATTAACCTGATTCTTCCATAACAGAAAGCCAAAGAGTCATCACCTTCTCAAAATTCAGTCATTTGGAGATTGTTTAAAAAAAAAATTTAACTGGTGAGAACTTGGATCTTCAGTTTGAAGGAACAAACACTTGAAAAAATTTTTCAGTTGATGAACAATGGTGGTCATTAATTCAGTAAACACTGTTGGAGAATCGGCTCTGTGCTGGAGACTGTCACAGGTGTGGATGACGGCAGGGCAAAAAGACAATATTCCTTACTGATTCTTTTTTAAAAATGTTTTTTAATGTTTATTTTTGAGATGGAGAAAGACAGAGTGTGAGCAGAGAAGGGGCAAAAAGTGAGGGAGGCACAGAATCTGAAGCAGGGTCCAGGCTCTGAGCTGTCAGCACAGAGCCCGATGTGGGGCTTAAACCCACTGACCATGAGATCATGACCTGAGCCAAAGTTGGCCGCTTAACCGACTGAGCCACCCAGGCGCCCCTCACTTACTGATTCTTATTGACACTTCTCTAATACTGAAGTGCAAGATGGTTGATGACTCATTTATTCACAAATATTTATTAAGCGTGTGCTGTGTACCAGACATTAGGGGTCCAAAAGGGAAAAAATAAGTACTGGCTCTCATGGAGCTTAACATTCCAGTAAGTCATCAAACCAGCAAGCAAATAATAGAACTTTAGAGATGAATCTGCACTAAAAGAGCAGGCCAGTACTTGGGAGCAGGAGGAGTCAGTTCACATTGTCCTTGTAGATGTCGTCCTGGTAGAGGTGATGACTTAAGTGTCAAAGGGGAGCAGCCAACCCTGTAGGACCTGAGGCAGGAACATGCTTGGCATGTTCCACAAACAGTCAGAAGGCCACTGAGTTTGAAACAAAAGGAATGAGAGGAAGAAAAATAGGCAATGAGGCTGGAGAGACAGACAGGAGCACAGGGGAAGAGGGTAAGAAATCCCAGTTTCATTCTGAGTAGAATGGGAAGTCTCTTCAGAGTAAGGTGCCGTCCTTCAGAACTCCTTTTTCACCTCTGTCACCCCCTCAAAGGACAAAGCCAATCCCATTATCTTGGAGCCATGGAGGAAGGCATCCTTACTCTTCTTTCTAACCCTGGCCTGCCTTCGATAGTATCATTGCACCATTCTGTATCACTTGACAAAATCATATCATGTGGGTCTATTTCTTCCCATTTATCTTTATCCTATTTGTCTTATCATAGCTTTTTCCCACAACAGTATATATAAGAACTCATCCTGTGTCCCAGGCACTGTATGAGGCTCTATGACTAAAGGGGGGAAAAAGACAGTACTTGCTCTTAAGAAGCTCATGGCCATGAGAGGTACATACATGCACGAAGAGACACCAAGTCATGGTTGGTGAGTGTGTGGCCAGGACATGCTAGGAGCCACACCGGCCTTGCAGGATGACACGGTCACAGTAAGGAAATGACAGACGTTGCACGGCTCCTGCCATGAGAGGCGGAAACTGGCATCTCCTTCTGCTACTACTGCTCATGTGAAATTAAGCCTGTTGCTATTGATTAGGCCTCACAGTGTTCCAAGTCAGACCAATATTCCCCACACAGATACCTCATGGGAAGAAGCATGTTCCCACCTCTATAAAGAGGAAGTTAAAGCACTGCAGATGTTTGTCAAAGGCTCTTCTATTGAGCTTCACAAACTTAAGGCATGGATAATAAAGGGGGTTAAAGATCACAAGAATAATATTTACTCTGGCCTGAGAAAAAGAGCCTAATTTAGGAATAAGAAACAAACAAGGGCCAGGCACAAGTTACTGTGCATAGATAAGCTAATTTGGTGCCCATTGTGAGGATGGGTAAGAGTAGTTACAACTTAAACTCATATGCAAAGGCTAGCTTCAACATCAAAGAACAAGGTTGATAAAAGGTTTATTTACTAACCATTGCAAATACATTCTTCCTCTTGTGAGCCAAATAGAATGCCTCCTAGCCTTGTTTATGCCTAAATCTTAGTGTTATTGTTATAAGCCAATGTGTTTGCTATCTGCTTCTCACTGAAAACATCCTGCTATCTTCTTAGTTGTAAGATTTTCTACCGTTCAAACAAATATGTATATTATCTGCTTTTCACTGAGAATATCCTGTTATCCTATGATGTGTAAATTACCTCATTGTAATTAGAGTAGTTCTGCAAAAATACCTCTGTAAAATCTGTTTCTGCACCCTTTTCAAAGCATCTTTATCACTGAGAATTATTTGTAAAAATTCCACTTTTTGATGTCCTAAATCTATAAATAAAGGCACAAAACCTGGCAAGAGAGAGATGCCAGACTGGTGATCAACCAGGCTCTCTCACCGCCATTTTCCGCCAACGCCGTTGCCTCCTTCAGGGGACCCTGGACCAGCTGGAGCTGGCCTCCAGCAAGGACAAGCATAGGGACAGTAGCACAGGAGCTCATGGGACAACCACACTCCCTAGAGCATCATTTAAGGCCTTCTAAAGGAAGGGATGAAAAAAAATAAAGGAAGGGCTGAGTTTGAGTTACCAGGTAAAGAGAGAAAGTGGAAAGATAGAGGAGGTATTTTCCAGGTAGGGCAAACAATCCTGAGAAAGAATGCAAAAGCCAGCAAGCACACTGTTTTCCTAAGAAGAAAAGTAGTTCAGTGTGACTTGGGATGGAGCCAAGATCTGTAATGTAATCTGCATTCTTCTGTGGCTTCTCCTACTCAATCTCCTCTTGTTCTTCCCTTTTTCAGGATCCATGCTTCGATAACTGGCCATGACTGCCATTCTTGTCAGCCTGGACTTCAGTAGCTGTGTGGCTTTTGGCAGGATGTTGATACTGAATATTGGTCTCCCCACATTTAAAATGGGAAGGATGCCTGGGTGGCTCACTTGGTTAGGCAACCAGCTTTTGATTTTCGCTCAGGTCATGATCTCATGGCTCTTGTGGAATCAAGCCCTGCGCTGGGGTCTGTACTGAGAGTGTGGAACCTGCTTGGGATTCTTTCTCTTTCTCTCTCTCTCTTAAATGAATAAACTTTAACACAAAATAAAATAAAAATGAGGATACAGATTCGTATGTCGTGGTAACATTGTGAGAATTAAATCCACACCCCACAGGTGGATTTATAATTAATACATAATTCTTGGAGATAGAGGTGGATATCAGAGCAACTGGCATTTAGAAAGTGCCAGGCCATTTTATTTCATTTCTCAGTGGTTTTTAAGAGAACGCACTGATTCCTCAAATGCTTCAAAACACTGATATTGCTTCCTTCTGCATGACTAAGGAGCTTTTCATCCTTTGTATGTTTCCCTTAAGTTCTCAGTTCTAGGTTACCACTCTTGTCCACATCTTGTCTATCCTCCCAACCAAAATCTGTACATTGAATCCTTTTTAAAAGCACCTACCTCCTGTATGTAAGCCTTCTCTCCGGCATACAAAGCCTTATTCACCCTATTTCTAAATAAAGCCTTTTTCTTCCTTCAGTATCCTTTATACGTAGTTTGCTGTAATACATGGTGGGAAGGAGAGTATAGCTTCTTTAAATCCAACACTTCATGGATCAACTGTGACAGACCTTTCCTTTCCTAAAAAAATGAGACTGAGATATATTATAATTTTTCTTCTCTTCTCCATTATCTATTTTGGTGAATAAAATAAGTAATACCCTTGAGATATTTTTTTCCTATGTCCATTCATTTTCTCTTTACATAAACAAACAAAACAAAGAGGTCACAAGGGACCCAACTTTGCTGAACAGCTACGTATGGAGTGATCGTCACGTTCACACCCTCTATGAAGCTTTGCGGTTGAGGGCTTGATGTTGAATTTCCTGGTTTTCCAGAAAGCTTGACACAGATGAGGTATAGGCTCGAAGTTAAGACCATCTGACGTTCTGTTGATTTGGAAAACGGCTAAGATCACTGGGCAGGTTTGTAGATCATAGATTCAAATTAAGTATCAATAAATTTAACAAAACATCTCCCCCAAGCCCTTTATATTTTTTACCTCATTTTGCTTGCTGCTTCCATCTCTCTCATTTGGCACAAGGATTGTAAAAGACACATTTGCTTCCAGATTTTAAAGGATCACGGCTGGCAGTGAGGTCTCTCTCTCTCCGTCTCTTGGAATTGATGATCCTTTTTGAGATTTTTAACTGCAAAGGTGAATGGAAGTTATGTGAATTTGGATAAAAATGCCACATGATCTTTTTTTTTTTTTCCCCAGCTTAGTCTTAGAAGGTGAGCCACTATGTATATAAGAGGAGAAAACTAAAATCCTGCTAATGGCACTAATGAACAGCATTTAGCAGTAGCACACATTATATCTTACCACTCCTTTGGTTTTTTGGGATCTCAAGTTTCATTTTCACCTCATTTTAGGGAGCTGGTTTGGATTGAAGACACATGCGAAATGAACCATATCCAACATCTACATCAGGAAGTAACTCTAGCTCAAGATAAAGGTCATTGGTTGGACAGCAGGCTTGCATTGCTTATTCTGGCTTCTCTTTCCTGTCCTAGAAACTATTTGGAAGAGCTACCAGTGACTTACCCTGTGCAAGGATTAAATGTTGAAATAAAAGCTATTGCATTTTGATTAGCACTTCCCCTGATGAAGTATACAAGTGTCATGTACAACCAAGTGGACCCTGTTCATGATGGATTGAGCATCTGGGGTGTCCTTGAGCCAGGACCACAATGCTTTGGCTCCTCCTTGCTCTTGGGAACATCTAGCTGATTGCTTCCTAACAGTTGCCAATTATCACTCTAGAACAGTCCCCTGAAGCAGACCTTAGACAGGTTAATGCATTTCTACTGCTGAAATTTATTTATCATGTCTAAGATTTTACTCATTGAATTTATTTGGAAGACTCACCAGTTATTAAATGGGAGATTATGTTTGAAGAGATAGTAGTATAACATGTAGAAATCTAAATAATTCACCATCTTTAAAAATAAGCATTTAACTACACCATTTGGAAGGCAAAAACGTATATATTTCAGGTTGAGGATAAATAAATTATAAAAAAACTGTTGAGAATTATACTGATTTCAATATTAAGCAGTGAAAAGCTTTAAAGTAGAGCAGTTTATGTAGGTATCAAAATGCTTATTAAAATTATCACTATATCTTACATGGTAATATTTTCAACTTTCCATATTTTGAAGGAAAAATAGTTAAATAGGCTCACATTGGCTAAATATTAGATATAGAAGATATTAGAAATCAATAATAATTTCAGTCTATTCTAATCTGTGAACAGTTCTACTTGTGATACTTTCTTTAAATTTCAAAGAAATGAATTCAGAACATCTATAAAAACAAAAGACATTGGGGCGCCTGGGTGGCTCAGTTGGTTAAACATCTGACTCTTGATTTCAACTCAGGTCATGACCTCACAGTTGATGAGATTGAGCCCCACATCAGACTGTGCTGATCCCGCAGAGTCTGCTTGGGATTCTCTTTCTCTCTCCCTCTCCGCCCCTCCTTCACATGCACACACGCACGTTCTTTGTCTCTAAAATAAATAATTAAAAATTGAAAACATCACTAGAAACAAATTTAAGGAAATTAAAAGAGACTAATATAACTTCTTCCAGTTATAGAAGAACTGACCCAGGAATTTTTTAAAAATAGCGTCATGGGGGTGCCTGTGTGGTTCTGTCGGTTGAGTGGCTGACTCTTGGTTTTGGCTCAGGTCATGATTTCATGGTTCGTGGCCTAAGCCTCCACGTCAGGCCCTGCATTGAGAGTGCAAGCCTGCTTGGCTCACTCTGTCTCTCCCAAAACAAATACACAAACTTAAAAAAATAACATCATGAAACTTAATATAATATTTAAAAATCAGATAAGTATTAATGTTCTATATTTTTTCATCAGTTGTATATACAAATAAAACATGATTATATAAATTGCTGAAATGAAAACTGCCAATATTTCAGTACTCAGAGTACTCAGAGTATGTGTGTGAACATCGACTCTGAGAAAATGGCTTTCGTTGATCTCTATCTGTATTCATTCGGTGGTTAAATACATTTTTTAATATAAAAGAAACCGGAGAAAAACACAGATGTTCAGCCAATGGCTTCTAGAAAGGGCTTTCTAGAAAAACTCACTATAGTTGGTATGGTCTTTGGTTTCAAGTTATTTTAAAAACTTTTTCTTTAAACTTTTTACATTTATCACAGAAATTTTAAATGATACATGTGAAGAAGAAAACATGACTAATATCTTTCACCACTCTTAACATGACGCTCTATATTTTCAGTCTTTCTAGATGTTCATAGCTGTCTTGAGATGTTTTTTGTTATGGCTTAAAGTTTACTTCTCAGAGAGCTCTTTATTTATCCAGTTAGGTCTGATCCATTATTACAGTGCCTGATGATACATCACATTCTGTGATTGTTTTCTAATTTGTGTATTAACTTTTTTTTAATGTTTATTTTTGAGAGGGGGGAGGGGCAGAGAGAGACACGGAATTGGAAGCAGGGTCCGGGTTCTGGGCTGTCAGCACAGAGTCTGTCGGCACAGAGTCTGTCACAAGGCTTGAACCCATGAGCCATGAGATCATGACCTGAGCCAAACTCGGACACTTAACTGACTGAGCACCCCCAGGTGCCCTTATCTGTTTATTTTTTAACTTTCTGTCTCACACTATAAATAAAAACTCTGTAAGAGCTGGGACTATCTATGTCCATTCTGTTCATTAGTTTATTTCCAATATCTTGCATACGAGTTCACATAAATACATGCTCAATTATGTCTTCCATATGGATTATCACATTATGTTCATTGCAAATAAAAGAAAAACCACCAGAAAAAAGAAAACACTCTTTGTTTGGCATTTGATTGCTAGGGCATTCCACTTCTAGAGTCCTAGTGAGGAAATGGGCATCTTCATACGTCAGAATCTTCCCATGCATAAACATGATTTCTTAATTTACTCCGTGCATTTGCTTAGTCCTTCTTTAAAGTTAATTTTCTTAAGTTGTACACACTGCTACTTAAGTATTTCATGTCTCTTGTTGCTACTTTTATTAGGATTAATATTAAGAGGAAATATTAGTATTTCCTATTATGTTTTAAAACAATTTTTCTAAAAAGCAGCATTAAATTACTCATTTCTATATAATGTCGTTGACCACTAATGTCCAGTCTATTCTGAAAGTTTTTAACTCTGTTGATTTTTTTTTAAAGAAAGTGTGGTTACTGTATTGACTTATCTCTCTATTCCTGGCATGCCTTCTCCTCTCTTGTTATTATGATTAAAACATATTTGACCACATTCTGGTTAAATGCGGCTGACATTTAAATTATGCCCCCTGTATCTGTTTTCTTCAGGCAGAGTGTTCTGGAAGTGCCTCTGTGGGTTACCCAGAGCATGGTTCCCTGGAGCGTGTTGAAGAGGGAGGTCAGTGTGCTCCGGGAAGGTCGGAGGCAGGAAGGAACCCCACTGGCTGGTTTCAGCATAGACAATTCATCGGGGCACTCGTGGTCCTGCTGGATAGTAGGGCATGGAAAAGAACTTGGAAATGCAGCTGATCTGAATCAGAGGATGCCCTAGTATGCACTTGTAGGACATCAGCCATACCTGGCTGACCTTCTCTGATCGTCGTGCGTGTTAAGTGTGGTCACACACAGTGGGCTTGGGTAGTGCTTGGGGAAGTAGAGAGAAAAAGTTGTGTTTCTGCTTTGGGCCAGGGAAGTGGAACATAATAGAGAAGGCAGGATGTGAGTGTGGTCCAGTCTCCAGCAGGAATAAGAACCTGAAAATCTTAAGGGTGAGACCCTGACTCCCGCTCCCCTCCCCCCAGCTCCACGGGAAGGATGCGCTCTCAGCACAGATGTCCTTCTCTTTCCTTTTGATTCACTCTGAGCCTGAGTATTGTACGCTTACATTTCTTTACATTTCAGCCCCCAGATACTTGAAAGCCTCTTTAACAAATCCTCCCTTGCTGCCTTTTGATCTTAATGGATTAAAACAGAACTTTCGTATTTATTTTAGTGTAAATCAATCCCATTTAGTTTAGCCTAAATCCAATTTATGAAAACTTCTTTATCAGTAAAGTCATAGGCTCATATTAGTAAAACAGAGCATGCAACAAAGATCTTAGAACACTGACGAGTTTTGTCTGAAAACGACAAGCACAACCGAAATGGATTCGTGTCTTTGCTTAGCCATTTATTAGCTTTGAGATTTTGGACCAATTGCTTAACCCCTCTGGGCCTCAGCTCGCTTATTTGTAAAGTGATACTAACACTCTCCGGGTATAAGTTCAAGTGAGATCAAGTATGTGAAGCGCGGAGCAGAGTGTGGGGTGCATGGTAACTACTCAAGAAAAGTTAGTCCCTGTTACTCTATCTGGGCTAAATATTGCCGCTTAAAAAAAGATAGGTCAATAGGAGGTAAAATGTGACGGGCAGAGAGAAAAATAATAAACTGTGAAATCGAAAGTTATAAAGCCAAGTACTCAATTAAGAGAAAACTGCTGGCAAAGAATAGAATTCTATAGAGAACATAAACTGTAAGATAGAGGTTCAAATTACTTACAGATAATTACATTCAAAAACTCCTCGTCAAATTTCCCCCTCGAATGTATCATATGTTATGTTATTGTACTCTGAAATATAAACTGGGCATTTCTGAGAAGTTTTTTGTTGCTCTAATTTTTTTATAGGAGGTGCGGCGCTCTGACGACAATTGAAATCGCTAGTCCCCAGCCCTGCCCTCAGTTGTGACAGTGAGTGACATTTGTCTTCTTCACCTTTGCTCTTTCTGAGATTGCTCTTGCCTTCTTTCCCTGTAAGCCTTCCATGTTGGCAAAGCATTTAAAATTGTTATTTTTAACTTTAAAAATGTTCATGAATATAGGTCACTATGAAATTGTATTCTTTGGTTTACATTTACATTTTATGTTTTATTATATTTTCTTGTCTGTTGACTGCCGAAGGGGTCTCCATCAACCAACTCTAAAATTTTTCTTATAATTATCTTTAAAATTAAAAATTCAGCCAATAATGTGGCCATATTCATTGTTAAAAAATTAATGACATTAGGGGGTCGATATTGCAGCCAGATACCAATCTGTTCTGTTTGGATAAATGATGTGCAAGGTCTTTTGAAAAGAGAAAAGAGAAATTTTATAATGTTCATTTGGACAAATAGATTTAAAAACTTAAAATAACTAAACTGCTCCTTTACTAAAGGTGTAAACCATCAGATATTTCCAGGAGTAAAATTAATACAGATCAATTTATTTCCATACTTGTAATTTTTTCCCCAGGGATTTTTTTTTTTCAATTTTTATTTTGCTTGAAGTCTTTTGGGCACCCAATAGCTTTAATATACAGGAAAGTGAACTAAGACTTTTAAAAGGATACACAGAAATTTCCAGACTCTGGGTTTATTAAGATGAAAGACTGTTTAATTCTCTTTTGATACCAATTTCCCCATTCACTTCAGTACCAGAACTGCATGTATTTAAAAAATCAGGCCCAAGAAAAACCCTGTGTCCACTACCTTTCCATCTCTAACAATGATTCTTATAAATGAAATGATCTTTCCCAAATCGCTGTTGTTCATTTTTGTCTTTATTCAGTGTTATTTAATATTTTTAAGGCCTCGGACTTTTGCCCTCTCTCTTGCCACTGTTCACTTTCAAAGGTTTAGGATTGAGGCTTTTTAGAAAACTGAATTCAAAGGCTCTTCTCTTCTTTCCTGATCAAAGTATCATCTCAGAGTTAACTACTGTTGAATTTCAAACACAAATATAGGCAAAAGGAACAGATCTGATACTATCATTATTATCTGAAAGGAGGTAGAAACCAGCTTTTACAACGGGTGCAAACCAGACAATTAAACTCCATTCCTCTATGTTGCCCACTCCCTGCTCACTTTTGGAAATGTACCTGGTACTCTTTATTTTCCTGTGAAGTTTCTTTCTCCTAGGAGTTTTTTTCCCCCCTCATTAATTGTCGCTCTTTTTCATCAGTTGGATTCCACTCCCCAACTGTTTTGCACTTCCTCTCTGGTGTCCTTGTATACCCCAGAGTAATGAACGTGGATAATTTATAAATAGCAACATAGAAAAAAAGACATTAAACGTAAATCTTTTATATCTCATCCAGCTCCACATTTTACCTTTATGATATAGTCCAATGTGTGATTCACATTATAGTCACCCATTTTTGCGGTGTTAGGATAGATTCATCAGACTGTGTTAACAAAGACTTTTTCATTTTAGGACGCACCTGCACAAATGTGGGCAAATATTCCCACATTTCTCAGTTGATCAATGTTCTCACTCACTTAGGTGCTAAAATTTTAATTCACATGAAATATTTCGAAGTAAGAAATTCCAAAATGTTGATTTTGGTTTGTTGTTTCTGCCCAATTAAACACCAACAAAAAGAGAGGACGGGACAGTAAATCCTACTGAAATTGTCAGCAGTGGAGAGGACAGTAGGATCTCATTTTCATTTATGCTGTCATGTTGATGGATTAGCTTACATTATACATGGGTTACACGCCAAATGATGTCTTTTGATTTGGATTCCAAGGAAAACAGCAGGAATCTTGAGCGCTAAAAGTCCTGCACGAGTCGTTATTTCTGGCCCTTTGATAGAAATAAAGGGAGACTCATACCTAAAGAACATCAAAGTGTCAAAATCAACTTCACATGTAGTTTACCCATCTGATGAGGCATGAGCTGGCTGTGATTCAGCGGACTTTGACAAAGCCTCTCTGTGTTCCAGTACCTAAAAGGCTTCTTTCTCTGTGTCTCAGGTGCTGGGATGTCTGTGTGGTCAGAGCGAAGGTCAGCCTCACAGTCTTGGGCACCCTCAGTACCAAGCAGAAAGCAGGCACACATTTCTAAGCACCCCAAGAGGTATACAAAGTGGCTGAGCCAACAGACAGAGGGTTGGCACAGAGGATGAAGGACACGCTGGAATGTGGACCTAATGGCTCGGTGCCAGGAAGGGATGTCAGCATCAGTGAGGGGGCAGCAAGGCAGGGCCAGTGCTCACGGCCAGCGGGACAGGTCTGCAAGGCCAGTGAGGACATGGTGAGCATAAGAGCCTCGTTTTCCCTTTGAGGATGGGGCCACCTCGGGAACCTGATCACACGCTGGGAAGAGAGAATCGGTCATGTGGGGAGAGAAGCTTCCTGAATTGACAGAGTAGATACCCTGGAGGGATCAACCTGAGTTGACAGAATTACCCTGAGTATGTAAGAGTAGGGTATTTTACTACCACGCCACCGTGGAGTCTCATGAGGTAAGTTTAATTACAGAGAAATAAACAACATCTTTGTATACTTGGGTGTGTGACAGTGTAAAATGTCAACACTTCCCAATGCGCTATATGTGCAGAAGGCAGATTTTCCACTTCATAGGAAATGATGGAAATTATTACCTTTTATTACTCTAAGTATATACCAGTTTCTAGGTTTATAGTGAGAAATGGCTGTTTGTTTTTTAATTTTTTTTTAATTTTTAGAAAGTGTAAGATTTACAACACAGACCCTTTTAGGTTTGTTTTCCATTCCACTGTCATTTAGCTAGATTTGAGCCAAAGTAAAATAAAGGTAGACATCAAATAAATATATTACCTTCACATTTTTGAATATATTCTTTCATGGTGTAACTTAAACTTTCATTGGTGATATGGATAGGAAGGTCAGATTTAGTGAGAGGTAACATTCGGTCTTTGAAGCATCATCCAAATGCATAAGTAAGGTCTTTGTGCACTAATGAGTGTTCTTTCATGTTCCTGGTTTTGTTAAGCCCTGCACTGTGAATGGACCGTCAATCAGCTCACAGCTGCACCAAGGCCATCAGATGGCCGTATCCATGGCGACATGCCAAAAATGGCGACACAAATTAATCCATTTGTGTGGAATTCTCAGTGAGGGTCCACTTTCATCTTCCAGAGACTACTGTTAGGAAGTCTGATGGTAATGTAAAATACTGAGCAAAAGCAAAATAGTGATGGACTATCCACAGGATCTTCTCCCTCTAAACAGTAGGGCTCCTTTTCCTTTTTATCTGCTAGAGAGGACAGAGAACAGTTGGGGATTTGATTCTGCCACCATAACGTTCTTTTAATAAAAGTTACATTAATTGAACGTGCACACGTAGGCTCCTTTTCACCTTCTCTCACCAGTGCCATCTAATCAGCCTTGAAAATAAGTACAGTGATTTGCGCAGTGGTACAGAATTAAAAAGTAATCTTTTGTATTGCTGTTTTATTGCAAATACTATTCATGTACCATAGA
This sequence comes from Helogale parvula, assembly GCA_004023845.1. Taxonomy (NCBI): domain Eukaryota; kingdom Metazoa; phylum Chordata; class Mammalia; order Carnivora; family Herpestidae; genus Helogale; species Helogale parvula. Next base: position 122,331 of record PJEM01001854.1, read on the forward strand.
GCATGAGAGATGTCTCCGGTGTCAGATTTGGAATTATTAACTTCCTCTGTTATATAAGTAGATAGAGCTAAGTCTTTATGGTTTAGAAAAGCTAAAAAAAAAAATCACTGAGTGCTTCTTTGCCTCGTCTGAAGCTTGTATTAATTAGTCCTGCTTCCAGACAAGTCTGCTCTTTAATTACTATATCTTAAAAAGACATATTATTTTGCCTGGTGTTAGGATGAATTTATATAAAGCCAAATTACAAATTGTATTGTCAAAATTATTTAATGAATTATTACAGCAAGGTAACTTTTCAGAAACTGAACATATGTGGCAGATAATGCCTTTTAGTTAAGAATTTACATTAATTACTCAAGATATTCAAATAATCCTTTATATTTTCTTATTACTCCTAGCTTGGGAACCTGAGTTGTATTTTTATTTGTTATTTTTATTATTTATTTTTTAAAAAGCATATTTATTTTGAGAGAGAGCACGTGCAAACACATGCAAGTGGGGAAGGGGCAGAGGGACAGAATCTCGAGCAGGCTCCACACTGTCAGCGTGAAGCCCGATGTGGAGTTGATCCCACCGATCACCAGATCATGACCTGAACCGAAATCTTGAGTCTAACTCTTAACCAACTGAACCATCCAGGCAACACATGAGTTGTATTTTTACATACAAAAATAAGGGGAATTATTTTTTATCATGTAGTTCTTAGCTTGTTCAAGTCATACAACTCTTTGAGAATTGATAAGCTCTTTCTCTATCTAGTCTGGATTTCAACAAAAAGTTATAAGACATGATACAAGGCAAGAGAAAAACCACAGTCTGAAGAAACAAAGTAATCATTGGATCCAGATGCAGATAAAACACAAGTGTTGGCATTATCAGGCAAATTTTTTTACATACTTCACTCACTAAATTAAAAGATTTAAGGAAAAAATACAATATGTAAGAATAGCTAGGTAATATAAGAAGATATAAAAACTCTAAGAACCAAAAGGAAATGCTAGAAATAAAAACACTGTAGATGAATTGAAGAATATCTTTCATAGGTTCGTCAGTGGAATGGACAAAGCTGAAGAAAGAATCAGTGAGAATGATGGAAGATAGGTCAATAGAAGTTTTAGGACTATTTATTCTAGCTCTGGAAAAGATGCTATTGATGTTTTGATAGAGATTGCATTAAATGTGTAGATTGCTTGGGATAGTATAGATATTTTAATAACATTTGTTTTTTTGATCCATGAACATGGAACATCTTTCCATTTGTATAGAACCACAAAAGACCCCAAATAGCCAAAGCAATCCTGAAAAAGAAAAGCAAAGCTGGAGGCATCAGAATTCCAGACTTCAAGTTATATTACAAAGCTGTAGGGATGGAAACTGAATGGTACTAGCACTAAAACAGACACAGAGTTTAATGGAACAGAATAGAAAACCCAGAAATGAGCCCTCTAATATTGCTAATTAATCTTTGACAAAGCAGGAAAGAATATCCAATGGGAACAAGACAATCTCTTTAACAAATGGTGTTGGGAAAACTGGACCGCTTTCTTACACCATACACAAAAATAAACTAAAAATGAATGAAAGACTTAACTGTGAGACTTGAAACCATTAAAATCTTAGAGAACACATGCTGTAGCCTCTTTGACATTGGTGCAGCAACTTCTTACTAGACCTGTCTCATTAGCAAGGGAAACAAAAGCAAAAATAAACTATTGGTACTTGCTGGCTTCCGCCCCTGTGGCAGGAGCCGTGCTACGTCTACCATTTCCTTAGGGAGCTGCACCAGCCTTGCTGGATGACACGGGCACAGTAAGGAAATGGTAGACGTAGCACGGCTCCTGCCACAGGGGCGGAAGCTAGCAGGTGCTTAATCAGAACAAAAAGCCTCTGTACAGCAAAGGAAACAGTCAACCAAACTAAAAGGCAACCTATGGAATAGAATATATTTGCTAATGACATATCTGATAAAGCGTTAGTATCCAAAATATATAAAGAACTTATAAAACTCAACACTCAAAAAATTAATAATCTGATTAAAAATTGGCAGAAGACATGAATAGACATTTTTCCAAACAAGACATATGAAAAATGTTCAGCATCACTCATCATCAGGGATAAGCAAATAAAAAACAACAGTGAGATACTACCTCATACCTGTCAGAAAGCTAAAATTAAAAACACAAACAGATGTTGGTGAAGATGTAGAGAAAGGGGTACTCTTGGTGGGAATACAAACTAGTGCAGCCACTGGAAAACAGTATGGAGGTTCCTCAAAAAGTTATTAATAGAACTGCCCTATGGTCCGGAAATTGCACTACTAGGTATTTCCCCAAAGAATACAAAAATGCTAACTCAAAGGGATATGTGCACGCTGATATTTGTAGCAGCATTATCACAGTAGTCAAAGTATGGAAACAGCCCAAATGTCCATTGACTGATGAATGGATAAAGAAGAACAGATGTATTTATACAGTGGAATATTACTCAGCCATAAAAAAGAATGGAATCTTGCCATTTGCAATGTGGATGGAGTGAGAGAATATTATGCTAAGTGAAATAAGTCAGAGAAAGACAAATACCATAAGATTTCACTCATGTTGACTTTAAGAAACAAGAACGATGATCATAGGGAGAGAGAAAGAGAGATACAGAGAAAGGGGCAAACCAAGTAGCTGGCTCTTCGCTATAGAGGACAAACTGATGGTTACCAGGGGGCAGGTTGTGGAGGCACCACCAGAGGGGAGGTGAAATTGGTGATAGGGAGAAAAAAATGTAACAGAAATGTGATTGACCCGAACAACTCTGAAGCTTGCATTTCTTAAATACCAAACTGAGATAAAGACATTACAAGAAAGGGAAACCAAAGACAATTATTTCTTATCAACATAGATGTAAAACAAACAAAAATTAGCAAAGCAAATCAGCAGTGCATATACCACAAATAAGTGGGATTTATTCTTAGCATGCAAAGCTGGTTCAAAATTCAAAATCAAGCATGTAATGTAACACATCAGTAGGTAAAGGAAAAACATACAATCATATCAATGGAAGCAGAAAAAGCACTTGAAAAAATCCAGCACCATTCATTATAACATTTTTCAGCAAACTAGGAACAGAGAAGAACTTCACCAACTTGATGAAGAACATCTATTAAAAAAATCTGCACTTAATGATGAGAAATTGGATGCTTCCCCTAATACTAAAAATAAAGCAACTAAGTCCTTTCTCAGTACTTCTCTCCAACATAATACTGCTACTCCTGGCTATTGCAATAATACAAGGAGATAAAATGTATACAGACTGGAAAGGAAGAAGTAAACTGTTTTCATCTGCAGATGGCACAATTTTGTAAGAAGAAAATCCCAAAGAATTGACTAAAAAATCTCCTCAAACTAAGAAATAAGTACAGTAAGTTCACTGGCTACAAGGTTAATGTACAGAAGTCAGTTGCTTTCCTATATACCCACAGTGAACAATTTTGGAATTTGAAATTAAAACAATATACTTTGCAATAGCACTCCCAAAATGAAACACTTAGATATAAATCTAACAGAGTATGTACAATATGTATACATGTAAAACGACAAAAGTCTGATGAAGGAAATGAAAGAAAATCTAAATGAATAAAAAGACACCCAGAGTTTGTGGATTGGGAGAATCAGATTGTTAAAATGTCAGTACTTGTGAAAGTGATGAAGAGATTCAATGCAATCCCAATCCCAGCAAACTCTTTGGCACGTGTTGTCAACCTTACTCAAATGTTTATGTGGAAAGTCAAAAGACCTAGACTAAACAACACAGTACTGAAGAAAACAGGACAAAGATGGAGAACTCACAATACCCAATTTCACGACTTACTATAAAGCAATAGTAAGCAGGACAGGGTGGTATTGGTAAAACAATAGATCAATGAAACACAAACAAGTGATCCTGACTAAGGGGTGACGGTAGCTTAATACAGGAAGGACAGAACTTACAATGAAAAATTGCACATCCAACAAAAAGCCAAGACACAGACCTCAACATTTCCCCCCAGATTAACTGAAAATATATCATAGATCTAAATTTAAAAAGCAGGACTTCAAATCTTATATAAGAACACCATAGGAGAAAGTCTACATGACCTTGCATCTTGTGATTGTTTTTAGATACAGTGCCCAAAGCTTGATCCATGAAAGAAAAACAATGAATGTGTTGGACTTCATGAAAATAAAAAACTTTTTTCTCTGTGAGAGAAACTGTTAAGAGAATATTTACAAAACACACATCTGATAAAGGGACTGCATCCAAAATATACAAAGAACTCAACACTGAACAATAAGAACACAAACAGCCTGATTAAAAAATGAGCAAACGACCTGCAAAGACATCTCACCAAAGAAAACAGACGAGTGAAAATTAGGCATGTGAGAAGATGCTAAAAATTGTTTTTCACCGGAGAATTCCAAGTGAACCTAAAATGAGATCCCACTACAAACTCCTTTAATATGGCTAAGATCCAGGACACCGACAATCGCGATCACCGAGGAGGTGTGCTTACCCATTGCCAGTAGGACTGCAGAGTGGTACAGACAACGTGGAAGAAAAGCGGGTTGGCAGGTTAATACAAAAGTAGACAGTCTTACCGTTAGATGGAGCAGTCATGCTCCTAAGTATTGGTCCAAGTGATATAGAAACCTAAGTTCTCACAGAAATATTCCTGTAGATGCTTTGGCAATACCTGGAGGCCAAGATACCCCTCAACAAGAGAGCTGATTAACAAACTGTGGTATGCCCATGCAATGAATATTATTCAGCAATAAAGAGATGAGCTATTAAACCATGGTGACACGAATAAGCCTTAAATGCATGTTGCTCCATGAAAAAAGCCAGTCTGAAAAGGCTACACATACGGTATCATTCTCATTACATATTTTGTAAAAGGAAGAACCATAGAGATAGTAAAAAACCCCACAGGGTCATGGAAAAGTGGGTGAGGGTTGAGTAGGTGAAGCCTAGGATTTGGCTTGTTTCTAGAATGGTAACCGTTCTATAGGATACTTTAATTGTGGGTATAGGACAGTATGCATTTGGCAAAACTCAGAACTTAACAGCACAGACAGGGAGCCTTAGTGTATGCAAACTTTACGAAATCATGTTGGAAGTTGGAGGATCTCAGAATAAAATGCAGAATGTGCCGAGATAATTCAGCTCTATTACAGATGTTTTCAACAGTTTTACTGAAGGGATGGGGAGAAAGGTGCTGACCTAAGTAACTTTGGAAATGAATAGAGTCTGTAAGACTATATTTAGGCAAAAACCGCTGCACTTAAAGGCTTAGTTGCTAAAGTTGGTTCCCATAGTGGGCGGGGCTTAACAATTCAGATACTGCTCGCTGTCCACGTGTCCCAGAGATGAACAGTTCAGTAACTGGCTGGAGAATTACGTATGTTGTCATCTCTTTGGCCCGAATAGTCATTATTCTCACTTGGATTCCTGCATAGTTTTCTAACAAATTTCCTGAGCCTTTGAAACTAATAAACTCTAGGCAGGCTTGATTTTAGGGCCCGTAATATTCATCATATTCAGCTCTGTTAAAATACCCCCACATCCTACATTAAAAACAATATTTTTTCCTGTGGGAACAGTTTTTAAATTTGCTTGTGAAATTATTTGATGACAAAGTTTTATTTAATACATAACCAATTAAGATTTTTGTAGGTGTGCCTGGGTGGCTCAGTCGGTTAAGCATTAGATTTCACCCCAGGTCACGATCTCACTGATCTCACTACCTGTGGGATCGAGTCTTGCGTTGGGCTCTGGGCTGACAGCTCAGAGCCTGGAGCCTGCTTTGGATTTTGTGTCCTCCTCTCTCTCTGCCCCTCTCCTGCTTACACTCTATGTTTTTCTCTTTCATAAATAAATAAATATTAAAAAAAATTTTTTTAAGATTTTTAAAATTCATATACAGGACTTATAAGTAGAAAGAGTCTAAGTCCCCAATTTTTAAAAATTTAATGGCATATTGATACATTTTCTATTTAAAAATAATTTTAATAAGTTTTCAATTAAACATTTGTTAATTTCATTGCTGTAGCAGTCTTTCTCAATAGCCTTGTGAGATTAGTGCTATTTTTCAATTGAGAAAGCCAAACACATAACTCTCTTAAAGATAGCACAGCCAGGAAGTATCAGAGCCAGATTTTGAAACCAGCACATCTGGTTCCAGAACTTTACTCTTGGTCATTACCCCCTTCTGAATGCTTTAAGAATGTTATGCTCGTGGCTTTTGGGTAATTCTGTAGTTCATGCTCCCTTGCGAACACACGTTTGTTAACTCGGTGCTTCTCCCCAAGCATATTAAATGGAGGACCAGAGAATTCTGACGATATACAAAGCATCCCAGTGCGTGCTGTTTCATATTACTTTTAAGTAGATAAGATAATTGGCAGTGTTGTTAATTAATGGCACTCTATTTTTAGAGGGCATTTAAGAATACTTATACTTTCAATGAAGAGTTTTAAAACTTTGTGTCCCTAAGCTGTGTACCAGACGTGTCATTTACAAGTCAGTACCTTGCAAGGGTGACCCCTGAGGAGTGTCCCCTCCCCCCGACCTGTGATTGGTACTCAGCAGGATAATGTGGATGGCAAGGTGCTTCAGCGTAAGTCCTGCATCAGCGCTGTTGCCACATTTCGTGACGCATATTCCTTCTTTATTCACAAACGCTTCAGGTTTCGAGTTACTTGATGTTTTGACTCTGGTCCTGGTAGAGAATTTTACCCTGGGGTGATTGTCAGTAACCGTACCCTGGCTCGGGGGATGTGGATGCTATTTTTACTACTGCCCCACATCGGGTTCATCTTTGGCCTTGGGGTCATGCATGGCATTCTTGCCTATTATAACATTTTGGAGTCCACTTCCAAGTTTATTAGCAAGGCATCTGTCGTTCTCTCCGGTGAGGCTGCTTCACAGAAAATTCCTGAGAGCTGAAAACTGTGACCCAACTGTGTTCGTGCAGGTAGGCAGTCAGTGAGAATGAATGGCTTGCATTCACTCATTCATTCATTCACTCATTCATTCATTCATTCATATTTTAATTACTTATTCAGGTTTATGATATTGTTAAATTTACAGCAACAATTATGAAGCTTCACTAAATTTAGTAAATTCCAGATGTTTTAAATAATTTAAACGTAAAGGTAGATTATACATCCTTGAAGTTACAATTGATACGGATAGGAGAATGCTATTCCTTATGGGCCAAATATAAAATTATCGCTTTTACTAGATTTTATCCATTCTTCTACTTCGTACTGCCCTCATTGGTAAACAGATAAATTCTCTCTAAAGCATGTCTTGAGAAAACTCAAACAGCTCAGCTCCTAAAATCAGTAGAGACATCAGGCCCTGATCTTGGGTGGAGAGCTACCCCATGACATGTTATTTGAGTTTAGGGTGTGAATACAATAGCCCTTCTTAATTTTCATGGTGGGGGATCAGGAAAACAGCCTCATGGCAGGAATGTGTACAGAAGCCAGTCCTTGAAATTGCACCCAAAAGTGACTCGGTAAAAGCTGTCCATGTTGGAATATGTGTTGTGGTATGTTTTGTTTGGGGAGTTTTCCCAAAACTCACTGAATATGGCGGTAAGAAGTCACCCAATCCTTAATAGTGTGTGTAACTAATCTTTATATGTTTAGAAACTCTAATGAAGATTTGGAGAAATTAGAACACATAACCCTTACTAGATTGAAAATAAACTGTAATGAAGTAAATCCACTCATCTGGAAGTCTTAGAATAGGAGTTTTTATATGTTCACTTTGCTATGACTTTAGTTTTTATATTTCCTGCATTCATATGAGAAAGAAATAAATGTGTGTTATAGTTTAATCAAGAAAACAACTGTCATCATGTGTCTCAGGAAGAATGGTATAGATGAAACTTGGCTGCCTTTGTCTCTTAAATGTAGCGTATTCTACAATGGTAGTTAATAGTTAACCATTTGATACATATTTTTTTAATTTTTAAAAAATATTTGTTTTTGAGAGAGAGAGCAAGCAGAAGAGGGGCAGAGAGAGGGAGACACAGAATCCGAAGTGCACTCCAGGCTTTTAGCTGTCAGCACAGAGCCTGATGCGGGGCTCAAACTCACAAACTGTGAGATCATGACCTGAGCTGAACTTGGCCACTTAACCTACTGAGCCACCCACATGCCTCTCATTTGATATTTTTGGGCATCTGCTATTTTCTAGGCGGTCTGAGCTAGAACGGAAGTGATGGCTAAGATTTGTCGTCCCCTTGCATAGTGCCACACGGATAGATGATGCAGGTACCCTGTGCCATGTGCCACCAGACACCAAAACGACTGGCCGTGTGAGCAAAGATTGCAGAAAAACTCTCTTAGCAGTGTTCTCTTAGCAGAGGAAATCATGAAAAGCATCACAGAAGATTCGTATTCGAACTCATGAGTAAGAGCTTTAAAAGTTGAGTAAGAAATACAGAAATAGAAGGAATTTTTTTTAAAGGAATGGTCTTGGGGGGGAAATGCTGGATCTTTAAAGGTCCACGGTGCTTTCCTGTGATGGGAGCAGAAGGCGGAGGAATTGCTGAGCAGGCATCATCCTAAATGCTAAATCTGTGCTCGGTCCTAGGTGGTAAAATGGAAACATCTTTTGGTTTATTTTCACAGTTTTACACAGTGCTTTTAAGCCTTTGAACACTGGCCATCCGATAATCCGGAGACAGCAGTGAAAATGTTTGCTGCATTTCTTCCCAGTCTCTGTTCAAGGATTCTTTTTAAAATAGGGGTTACACGCTTGGATGCCAGTGAGGAGGAGACAGGTAATGAAACCAGTGAGGTGGGCGGGGGATAGTTAGCTTTCCTCTGCGGGGTAAGAAGGAACAGGAGGTGTGATGGGAGGGGAGAGGGCAGCCCCACAGTGTGCATTTTCTGCATGGACAGGGCGGTGGGCCGTCACTGGCTACTCCCTCCGTGCAAGGGGCCTGTGGCCGCTCAGCTCCAGGGTGCTTGCCCCTTGGCATTACACTCTAGTTTTGCCATATTTCCTGGTTTTGCAGATGAAGCCAGAAATCAGGATCTTCAGGGGATATCTCCCCGTTTTAAATGTTGGCAAAGTCTTCACATTTTAAAAACACCGAGTGGACTGACGTTACTGCACGGCCCAGCAGTACTCGGCCAGTAATGGCTGAACCCTTCTCAGACTAAGGGCTTTCGGACTCCCCGCTGCCGGTTTATGTTGTGGAAACCGTGCATTAGACTCAATAGCCTGCTTTCTTTCATTCAGATTAAAGCACAGTAGGACTGTTGGAAATGCAGTATGACTTTTTTTAGTATGAAAATTTTTAAATACCCAGGAAATTAGAGTATATAATAAACAAGCTTATCACTCATATTTAACAATTGTTAATTCTTAATTTTGTTTACGTGTGTCTTTTAAAAATTTTTTTAATGTTTATTTTTTTTTTGAGAGAGAGCAAGCTCGCAAGTGGGTGCGAGTGGGGGAGGGGCAGGGAGAGAGGGCGACACCGAATCTGAAGCAAGCTCCAGGCTCTGGGCTGTTATGACGCCACAGAGCCCAAAGTGGGGCTCGAACTCATGGACTGGGAGATCATGATCTGAACCAAAGTCAGATGCTTCACTGACTGAGTCACCTAGGCGCCCCAGTTTATATCTGTCTTTTAAAAAATATTACTGGCTAGGGGCACCTGGTTGGCTCAGTCGATTAAGTGTCCCAACTTTTGATTTTGGCTTAGGTGGTGATCTCATAATCTGTGTGACCGAGCCCCGAGTCAGGCTCTGCACTGACAGCATGGAGCCTGCTTGGGATTTTCTTTCTCCCTCTCTCTCTGCCCCTCCCAGGCTTGTATTATGTGCAGTCCCTCCCTCCCCCCGCCCCCACAAAATAAATAACACAAAAAATAGAAAAAATAAAGATAATACTTTACTGACTAGATGAAAAGTCCCTTGTACCCCTCTCCATTAAATTTTTAGCTCTCCTCGCCATAATAACTTTCCTGAAGTTAATATTCTTCACATTTTAATTTTAATTCTGTTAATAATTTATATTCATAAGTAAGAGTTATTATATGAAGTTTAACAAATTCAAATAAGAAGTGTTACACTTTATATTTCATTCTTCATCTTGTCTCCTTCTCAACACCGTATTCTAGGCAGACTTAATCATGCTGACTTGTAAAGATCACTTTACTCATTTTCACAGATAAATAGAGTAGCGTTATATAACTTCCTGTGTGTTTATCTGTTCTCTCATTGATAGACATTTAATTTTTTCCCCAGTCTTTCCATGAAAATTATCCTGCATTGGGCATCTTTACTGAAACCTCCTTGGATGTACATGTTTGGGTTTCTCTAGTGTTTATATGAAGTAGGATTTCTTAGTTTTAGGGGGTGTGTGCCTTCCACTTTACTGGATGCAAATTTCAAAGCTGTGATTAAGAATATTTAACATTGACCTCTCAAGGTAGTTGTGCCAAGTCACACTTAGCCTGCAAGTAGCTTTTTCCCTTTATTTGCCAGGATTAGTATTACCTAATTAAGGACTTTTAACAAGAGATGAGTGAAGCATAAGCGATGATTGTACTTTTACTTTGCATTTCTCCCCACAACTAGTGAGTTTGAATATCTTTGAGTATGTTTATTGGCCACTGGGTTTCCTTCCTGTTATATCTGTTGGCCGTTTTTTCTGTATTGATAATTTTAAATTAAATTCTAGGATTCTTGGGGGGCCTGAGTGGTTCATTTGGTTAAGCGTCTGACTCTTGATTTTGGCTCAGATCATGATCTAGTAGTTCATGAGTTGAGCTCCGTGTTGACAGTGTGGAGGCTGCTTGGGATTCTCTCTTTCCCTCTCTCTCTGCTCCTCCCCTGCGCACACTCATTCTCTATCTCTCTCTCAAAATAAATAAATGAACTAAAAATATAAATTCTAGGATCCTTCACGATTCTGGTTATCAGTGTGTTGTCAGTCACGCATATTGCAATGAAAAGTTTCTTTTATCAGTTTTGCTTTTCTGTTTAGGCTGTTGCATTTTGTCTAATAAATCTTTTCCTGGAAGTCATGACCATATTCTCCTACATGTTATTTTAAACACCTAACATTTTGTCTTCCACAGTTTGCTTGGGACCCGCTCTGTGTGTGGTGTGTTGTAGGGCTGTGATTTCTTTCTTTTCAGTTACCAGTAGTTGTTTCCGCTCCGTATCCTGCCTAATCCCATTTCCCATTGTACCGTTTGCTCCCTTTCTAGCATAGTCATTGGCATCTCCTTTCAGGCCCCTTTCTATGAGTCAGCGCCAGACACAGGGTGCCAAGCCGCCCCGTGGGGACCTTCACTAGTTGCAGCTCAAGCATTTCTGGTTTGCTGACAAATGGCCATGAAACAGTAGGAAAAGAAAAAAACCCCAAAACTTTAGTGGATCAGTCCTCAAGATCTCATAGAAGTGCAGCAGTCAGGCGTGTAAGGTTTCAGTATGTTAACTACACTGGAATTAAAATAAAATTAAAAAAGAGAAAATACCTGAGCAAAAATAAAAAAAAGAGTTTAAGGTTTCCGTCAATTAAACATTTTGTTTCACCTATTCGATCCTATGTACTAAACCTAAAGTTAATGATCCTTCCCACTGACAAAGGGGAAAATGACTTTTTATGGGTTTATTCTGTGTGGACAGGTCCATAATGTATCAAGGTCTGTGCGAGGAAGAAAACTCAGGTACAGTAATTTTATTTGGTACAATTACTGTATCCATTGCGTCTTCTGCCATGGCTTCCTGGAAAAATTAAAAGTGTTCCGGTGTGTGGCCAGTGGACACCTGCTGACTACCCTTGTTCATCGTCTCCGAGAAAGGAGAGAGTTTAGACCAATCTTCTCCGAGACTAATTCCCTGTTCTTTCCAGGTTCTGAAGCCCACATCTGCACTCTGCTCAAGGGAACTCAGAGCTCCTTTTTTAATCCACACAAAATCGATACATCCCTTCTTTTGTGCTTTGAATCGCTTGATCCATAAAGTGAAAACTGTTTAAGTGTTTTAATTAACACCTCCCCCAAGGAAGCTTAATTGTAAGTCTGTGTGTTTCAAAACTTACATTAACAGCTCTCCCGTTTCGTCTTAACAACATTTATCAAGACGCCCTTCCTCCAGTATCTCTTTGCTTGTTTCTCCCCCTCCTAAGATGTTCTCACTCCCCTCAGGCACCAGCGGGGGGCATTTTTAAAGAAAGGCTTTCCCACTTGAGGTCACTAAAATATTTCGGCATCCTTTCTCACTCGGTTCTGTTCTGCTTCGCCAAGCTGTGGGCGAGCTAGGATTGTTTTGAGGTTCCTAAAAAATGTAGAAAACTGATGGGATTTTCCTGCCTCAAGGGCACTTTAAGACGTAGACGGGAAGAATTCAGGGGGCAGAGTAGCCTGGCCCAAGGCTGTTTTCTGCGGCTCATTCTGCGCAGTGCAACTTTGTACTGATGTCCTGTGGTGACCTCATTAGTACAGACGCCTGGGTGGGTGGTTTTAAATCTTAGGCTACGTGAGCTTTTGAGCTTGGCAGGTGACTGAAGCTTTTGACAGCTCTGTCCACAGGAAAGTAGCTGTTTTTATAGACGAGAGATGCAGACATCAAACCTTCATGGAACAAAGGCTTAGGGAGGTGTTGGTTTTAAATACTAGCACCACGCTTGGGCAAGCAATACTGGATCAGCTGCTCCAAACCTTGCTTGTGTGCAGGGTCGAGGAGCCAGCCACGAAAAGAAATTTGGGCTTGAGGTGGCCATAGTGGCTCTGGAGGCCGTCCCCTCCATGCTCTCTCAAGTAGGGTGATAGCATATGACGGAGGAATCACCCCATGGCAGGTTTCGTAGGCCACAGCGATGACAGCAGGAGGCCGTGCAGACAGCCTCTGTGGTGCCGATCAGGAGTGTGGGGAGCGGAAACACTGCCTTCTGGGAAAATGGAAAAGCAGCTGGCATTCATGTGATGCCTGGAAACTAAAGGCACCTCAGCCGAGCCTGGTGACTGCACGGTCTCTTTTGCAAATGTCTAAACATTCCACGGTGGCAGCAGCGCCTTCTTTCTCTGTGAGATGGAAGGCGCTTAGTAAGTGTATGTTGACCTTCCTTTTTTTGGGTAATGTTTATTTTGAGGGAGAGAGAGAGAATCCCAAGCAGACTCCAGGATGTCAGCACAGAGCCCAATGTGGGCTCGATCTCACGAACCCTGAGATGAAATCAAGAGTCAGACTCTTAACCACCTGAGCCACCCAGGTGCCCCTGTGCACATGTGAATCTTAACCACAGAAATGGTAAAGGTTGATGGGCAAAGATGGCCTTTTGCTCAGAGATTCCTTCCAATACAGCAAATAATTCTCAGGTCTTGGGTTCTGGGTGGCTGACCTAGAATGGCTGGCCTCGTGGGAAAGCTGGAGCTGAGATTTTTCTCCAGATACCTTCCCTCACGGAGACCCCAGAGCGGTCTTGGCTGAAATCCTTGCCTATAGTAACTACAGAATTCTGCTATGGCTTTGTCAACAAAACGTCCTGGCTTCTGAGAGTCTGACTTTTTTTCCTTGGATAATTGTTTTTGAATTTGAAGATTATCTTATATTCTTTTTGTTATTTATTTAAAAAGTTATTTAATGTTTGTTTTTGAGAGGAGGGGGAGAGGGAGAGAATGAGAATGCGCATGAGCAGAGGTAGTTATGATAATCTTATGGATAATCATGTGAGTCCAGAACCATGTTGGATTCTTTACAAGTCGGTCTCAGGAGAATCTTGAAACTGAACTTGTGAGGCCCCAAAAGATGCCGTTCGTTCTAGTCAGAGGCGTCCCATGCTTGTACGTGCTGAAGAGAGGCCGGCTTCCCTGAGAATCCTCTGGCTGAGGCAGACCAGAATAAAATGTCGGGAGAAATTATTCCAGGATTATTCTTTTGTTTTCTTTTTTCCTGAGATATACTTCCTGTGTATCTTGAAGAGTGATTTTGTCTTTTGACTTGAATTTCTTCCTTAGAATTTGATAATTGGGAGGAAATTTCTGTCCAAATCCCACGCACACCCACTTGCTCTCATTTAATTATATTGCAGAAGTTGACCAACCTGTCTCACTTTACCTGGGATCGTTCTGGTTTTAAAGTAGAATGTCCCACATCGTAGGGGCGCTCCGGTGGCTCAGTCGGCTAAGTGGCAGACTCTCGGTTTCGGCTCAGGTCATGACCTCATGGCTCATGAGATCGAGCCCCACATCGGGTTCTGCACTGGCAGTGCTAAGTGTGCTTAGGATTCTCTCTCTCTCCCTCTCTCTGCCCCTCCCCCACTGGCACTGTGTCTCTGTCTCTCAAAATAAATGAATAAACTTAAAAAAATGCCCCACATCTCAGAAACCCTTCTGTCCCAGGCCGACTGGAATGATGGGTCGCCCTTTCCGGTAGGCTATTTTGGAACATGTGGCTTGACCTACTTTGGGATGTGGAATGGAAAGAGGTGGGAGCTTTGGGAGTAGATGGGATCTGAAGTAAATTTAACTGACCCACTGCTCTGACCCCACTTCTCAGTTTTCTCTGGGCCAAACGTACAGTTCCTAGCAGAGGCTCCTGGGGGACATCAGGAGAGCAGCGGTCGCATGGGGAAGGCACCTGAGGAGGCGGGGACAGAACCATCCTGCTCGGTGGCTGTTTTCATCCCACGAGGCTTCCAGGAGGCCATTGGCTCCGTGGCAAAGCCCTAAGACCTAAGGCAACAAAACCTGGATGATGTTGAAGAACATCCCCTTTTAGATGTTGCTGCTCTCTTTCACGAAGCAGAACCGCATTAGTAGTGCACGTCCAGCTTCCTACCCGCGCTCACTAACTTAGCTCAGGTCCGGTCCCGCTCCGTTGTCTGTACTTGCCATTGGGATCATAACCGCTAGCTTCAAGAGCATGGTCTGGATCAGTGCTCCTGAAGTGCTGAGAATGGCATTGACATTATCACAGTTGGAGCTGAATCTATCCTTGGGGGCAACGTCCCAAGCTACTGCATCAGGATATTTGAGGTTGCGGAATCTCATGCCTCAAGATGTTCTGAAGGTCGTGCTTAGACGGGTGGAGGTTTCAGATGCTGCGAGTTTAGTATTAGGAAGGTCTCTTCCCAGATAAATATATATATATTTGTTACCTTTGTTATGGGATACAGTTAAGATACCAGAAACTGATCTTTTTAGGTCTTGGTTTTACAAGATTTGAGGGAGGACCAAGGCAGTGTTTAGTCGAAGGTGAATTCTGCCACTGAGACAAGACCCTTCTGAGTAGTCAACCGGAAGCCCCATGATAGTTTCCACTCTGGCTGGTGGGAAGGCGGGAAGGGGCCCTATCTCCAGCCCGGGGTGGCCTCTGGGTGTTGTTGCCTCCCCTCCTGCTGGGTGCCCCTTCCACGGATTCAGGTAGTTCCCTCACATGCATGGGCTGCTTAGGATGTTCTCTCTATGCAGCTGTCTCCTCTCTGGCACTTGGCCCTGAAAACACGAGCTGCCAGGGCCCCCTGGGCTCTGAGCTCCCTCATCCCAGAGCCGGGAGAAGGCTGGCTCAGGCCAGGACCCCTGCCTGCACGGTGGCCTGGACACTCGCTCAAGGAGGCCAGCGGTTAGCCATGGCGCTCACTCATCCCCAGCTCTCAGGAATCGCCCCCTTTTGTTGCTGATGTCCGATGTCCTGAAAAAATATTATTTCAGACACTTTGCCTTTTTTTAGTTGTATTAGGCAGGAAGTGAAATCTGGTTTCTGTTACTCCTTCTTGACCTGAAGTAAAAGAACTCATATGCTATTTGGACGGTGATGGCAACGGACTCTCTTCATATAGACTTTTATTTGTATTTTTATCTTCCCCTAGTCAACTTCAGATCACTTCATTATATTCCTCTTCAGTCTCCTTCGGGGATTTTTTGTTTGAGCTGCATTGCACTTGCCGATTTACAGAGCGAACATCTGTGTAATCCCATTATGAACACAACGAGGAGGCACGAATTACCGCTCTAGGGGGTGGTGTTCAGATCTTTTCCTGCAGGAGGGGCCCCTGGTGCAGGAAGGCACACCGTGTCGCCATACATAGTCCACTTGTCCACTTAGCACGGCCTTTTGTGTTTCTGAAAAGAAATTTAACCTTTTCTTCAAAAACTATATTCTTTTACATTTAATTGATAGCTATTTTAGAAATTTTTTGTTCTTGCTGACATCGTCTTTGCTGACTCATTATCTGCAGTGGCTCGTGTCTTTACCGGGGACACTTTACTGGGACATTACTGGCATTAGTATAATCATCTTGTCTTGTCAGCCTCTCTGTTGTCACAACCACTCTGAAGACTTGGGAAGACCCCACACTGGGCTCAGACGTTGAGACTGATGATTCCCCGCCCCCCCCCCCCACACACATACACAAAGAGAGTATGATGTGGAGGTCTCTGGGGACAGTGGGGGAGGCCTCCCAAGCAGGTTCCAGATGGGTTGAGAGACGGGTGAGGGGACTGGTGAGTGAAGGGACTCACTTCATTAGAATCTCCTGACAGCAACCACGGGTGGGAGCATCAGGCTTTCTTCTCCACCATCTTACCATTCCCATGTGGGGCACACGTGGAAGAGGTAGGGCTTAGGCTGAAAGGTTGTCAGAAGCCAAACACTAAAACAGTAGACACAGACTCTTTGTTACTGTTCGTGGAAGTTTATCTGTTGAGACGCTCAGATGAGGCTCATGGGATTTCTCTGGAATGACTAGGTCTTCTTCTAATAAGGGCAATTTAATCTTCTATGCAAATCAAGCCATATTTCTATCTTGTTCCTAGTTCTCAAACATTTTCTTAGATTCCTGATAATGCATGCATTGAGCAATAGCAATGATAACTAGTATTTCTTTCTAATTTGATCTTTGTGTTAAGGAAAAATAATTTTAACAATTTCCATTAAATGCGGTGATATCTTTGTCATTTCCATGGCAGAAGGTCTACAACAAGTAAAGACAGTTCTGTTTCTTTTTTTTGTTAGAATGTTTATCATGAGTGGGTGTTGAATTCAAATTTATCTGCTTTTCCTTCAGTGATTTAGCTGGTTAACAGACTTGTGTTCACTGTCCTCAATTAAATGGGGAATCACGTTGATGTATTTTCTGCTACAAAGTTATCTTTGTTTTCCGGCAATAAATTATAAATGGATATATTCCACTTAAGATGTTATTTAACATGCATAACTAAGAATTTATTTAGGATCTTGAGTTCGTGTATATAAGCTACATCATGCATTTTGTGTGTATGCATACTGTCTGGACCTATGTCGGTTGTTCTAGTTAGACTAGCTTTATATACTCATATGGGAAATGTTTTTCTTCTAGAGTCTCTGTTTCTGTAAATTAAGGATTATTTGTTCTTTAAAATTAGAACTCACTAATGAAAAATCTGGCTTATAGCTCTCTTTTGAAGTATGCATAAATAGCTGAAGATTTTTTATTTTCTTTAAAAATTTTTTTAATGTTTATTATTTATTTTTGAGAGAGAGAGCAAGCAGGGAGGGGCAGAGGGAAAGAGACAAGAATCTCAAAAAGGCTCCAGACTCTGAGCTGTCAGCACAGCTGATGTGGGGCTTGAACTCGAATTCACAAACCGTGAGATCATGACCTGAGCTGAAGTCAGCCACTTAACCAACTGAGGCACCCAGATGCCACAGCAATTTTTATTTTCATTTCAATTTCCTTAATACTTCCTTTGATTCAGCTTCTCTTCTTCTTCTTTTTCTTCTTCTTCTTCTTCTTCCTTCTTCTTCTTGTTCATTCCCAACATTTAAAAAATCTTCAGAAATACAGTTATTTCATCTGGACTTATTTTTGCATAGGTTATGCCCCAAAACTTTTTATAATTAAAAAAAAATTTGTCGTTTTTTCCATTCCATTTAAGTTTCTCTCCTTTTTTTGTTTATCTGCCTTGCTGAAGATTTATCTTATTGGTTTTGTTTGTTTGCTTTAGGATCAGGCCTTCTGTTCTGCCAATATTTTGTATCTTTTTCTGTTTCATCCCTTATTGCTTCCTCCGCTCACCCCTTTAGACCAGCTCTTCCTTCTTTCCTGAGCATCAGGTGGAGAAGTTAAATTGATCACATTTCTGGGGTCGATACACGTATAAACACAGAGAGACAGAAATCTCCTGGGCTTGTCTGTCTGAGCCACGTTCTCCAAAGCACAGGGCCCGAGGAAAAGGCATTTGCGCTAAAATGTTACCTGGATATGCAATCCCAGGGACAAAAGAGGGACGAAGTGGAATGAGGCAGGGTAGGGGAAGAGCTGGCAGGAGGCGTCACAGAAATTTGACTGCTTGTTCTAGTAGAGCATCTCATCCAGGAAGCTGTGCACATGATTATTTCTCAGAACATTCTAGATGGGGAAGAAAGGAAAGAGCTGATGCCAGCTCACATTTCCTACGGGTCAAAGCCAGAGGTGTAAACCCTTGCGTGAGCTTTGGTGCTGTAACATTTTGTACTGCTCTGCGTTAGGAGGGCAGCGCCCAGTCTGGAGCTGAGGGGGTGTCATGGATATGATGTGAGGTGCCATCATGCTGTCCTGGGTGGGAGGGGGGACACGGCGATCAGTCACAGGTGGCTGGAATCTGCACCAGCAGCGGGGACAGTGGGGAGTGGCCAAACCCCCCCAACAGGTAAGACCGGGAAGATCTGAAGTGGTGCTCAGGGCACTAAAGCTGACCGGAACCTTCTCTTTTGGTCTCCTCTTTCTGTCTGCTCCTTTTTGTCCTTGTGAAGTCACTGTCTCCATCGCTTTCATGGCAGTGTGTCTGCTGTATGTTGCTGAGTTGTCTGTGTCACAATGAAATTGTGTTTGTGCATCGGAATATGCATGAAATTTAATTTATGTACATGGTTAAAAGTCCATATCAGCTTTTGAAAGATTTTTACTTTTTTCATTCAGCATGATTTTTTTTAGTGTCACTTAGTACGTATCTAATTTTAAATCAAACCACGTCCAACATTCCTCCATTAAATATGATGTTTGTTGACGTTTGTGGTTTACTGCAGTATCATTTATGGTTCTCTGTGGCAGAACATAGTTGCTATTCTAGCTAACTGAAGTAGAAAAGGGTTCAGTAGAACGTATTATGTGCAAGAAAGTCAGGCTTGGACTGACTTGGGCTTGGATACTCCATAATTGGGAATGGGTCCACACTGAGAGATGTCTAACCACACAGAGCACTGTGTCGAGGGGACAGTCTCATGGCGGGTGCCGGCCACCCAGCCCCCGGGGCTTTGGGGAGCAAAGCCCTGACGTGTGCCTCTGCCTGCCCGGAAGCATCAGACTTCCGCCACCACAAGCCGATCTCTCTACTTTTTCACCTCCAGGCCTCAAGGAACTAACTATGTCTGTTTGCCGGAAGCCAGGTCCCTCACAGAATTCCAGCTGTACTAAAAGTACAGAACATGTACCTTTTCGCTTTCTGACCTTGGGAGTTCAATAATTCTAGACTATGTCTGAGCAGGTGCAAAGTGAATAAATTGACAGTATCTACCACAAATTCAGATGCATCACTATATGCAAATACTTTTCTATTCCTAATTAAAGAACTTTTTAAAAATTATTACTGCTTCTTGAGATTTAGCCTGTGCTTTTTGTCAGCCACACCCTCCAGGTTTATTGTATGACTTTATTTGTTATCTGCTAAGTCATTTTTTAATGTTTATTTGTTTTTGAGAGAGAGAGAGACAGAGACAGACAGACAGATTGTGAGCAGGGAAGGGGCAGAAAGAGAGGGAAATACAGATTCCGAAGCAGGCTCCAGGCTCTGAGCTGGCAGCACAGAGCCCGACACAGGGCTCAAACTCACCAGCATGAGATCATGACCTGAGCTGAAGTTGGAAGAATAACTGACTGAGCCCCCGGGTGCCCCTATTTGCTAAGTCTTTATGCAAGGAAGAATGAGTTTGAGGACACAGAAGCTGAGGTTGGACTATGACCCTATTTTACCTTCTCGATAGCCTTGCTAAGCATATAGTTTAGGCCCCAAAGAAACGGAAAGGATTAGACCATTCAGCTTCTGTAGGTACATAAGTCACAAGGCAAGTTAACCAGAATGAACTATTTAAACGTTTTATAATATCCTGTTGGAGTCATATGGTTGTTCTACAAAACGGTGAATTGCAGGGAGAGCATTTCTAATGATGAGGCATCCTTACATTGTGGGGACAACCTCTGTTGAGTGACGAGGCATTGTGTGTGTGTGTGTCTCCCAACAGTCTTGTTTTCCTTTTAAGTAATAGTTAATGTCTACTGCTTTTTTCCATGTTTTTATGCACTCTTCATAGATATCATTGTAAAGAATTACATTTTTATTATTTCTGATTTTCGCTTCTAAAAATAATACCATAATATGTTTTCATGCCACAAGGGACACTATTATATGTCAAGTTGGTTTTGAACAAGTTCTATCAGACTCTCACCAGCAGTATGGAAATAGGACCGTGTTGCTGCACCCTTAACAGTACTGGGTATTTCATTAAAAATGGAAATAAAAAACTTGCTAATTTTTATTTTATTTATTAAAAAATTTCTTTAATGTTTATTTACTTTTGAGACAGAGGGACATACAGAGAATGAGCAAGGAAGGGGCAGAGATGGAGACACAGAGTCCAAAGTGGGCTCCAGGCTCCAAGCCGACAGCACAGAGCCTGGCGTAGGGCTCGAACCTGTGAACCACAAGATCATGACCTGAGCCGATGTGGGATGCTTAACCGACTGAGCCACCCAGGTGCCCCTGACTTGCTGGTTTTTATGCCAAGAGTAGGAATCTAGCTATTTGAATTTTCACTTTGATGATTAAGGAGATTAGAGATCTTTTTAAATGTTGAAAAGCCAGTTTTATTTTTTCCCTTTTTTTAAGTTTATTTATTTATTTTTTTGAGAGAGAAAGAGAGAGTGCATGTGTGTGTGTGTGCAAGTTAAGGAGGGGCAGAGAGAGAGGCCGGGAGAGAGGGAATCCCAAGCAGGCTCTGCATTGTCAGCATGGAGCCTGATGTGGGGCTTGAACTCATAAACCCTGAGATCATGACTTGAGCCTCAATCAAGAGTTGGACACTTAACTGACTGAGCCACCCAGTTGCCCCTGTTTCTTCCTTCTTTTTAAGAAAAATGTTATTAAAATCTCACATACATACAGAGGAGTGCTGAGAGCCCATATACATCCATATAGAGAACATACACAATAACAGCAGAATATACATTCTTCTGTGTGCCCATGAGACATTTCCCAACATCAGCAATATGTTAGGCCATAGAAAAACCTCAAAAATTAGAGGATTATTACTTAGGTAATGACATTTACATCCCTTATTCTTTAAAATTGATATAATTCTCCACTACCCTTTTAGCATTTATTTGTATTACAGAAATGCATTTCTTTTTACTGCAAAGAGAGCTTCTGTCTTCTTTAAAATTTTTAAAAATGTTTATTCAGTTTTGAAAGAGAGAGACAGAACATGACCTGGGGAGGGACAGAGAGAGAGAGAGGGAGACACAGAATCCAAAGCAGGCTCCAAGCTCTAAGCTGTCAGCACAGAGCCCAACATGGGGCTTGAACTCAGGAGCCGTGAGATCATGACCTGAGCTGAGGTCAGATGCTCAACTGACTGAGCCACCCAGGTGCTTCACTTCTATCTTATTTTAAAACCAAAATATCAGTTTAATGACCATGTCACCTAGCTGAGAATACTAAAATTGAATTTGGTTCTTTGGGACTAGTTCTATTAGCTGATTTTTCTTATGAGCAATCAGGAATCATTTTATTTTATTTATTATTTATTATTATTATATTTTTAAATTTATTTTTGAGAGATGGAGAGTGACAGTGTGAGCAGGGGAGGATCAAAAGAGAGAGATACAGAATCTGAAGCAGGCTCCAGGCTCTGAGCAAGCTGTCAGCACAGAGCCTGACGTGGGGCTCGAACCCACAAACCATGAGATCATGACCTGAGCCGAAGCCAGACGCTTAACCGACTGAGCCACCCAGGCGCCCCAATCAGGAATCATCTTAAATGTTATTTCCTCTTTCACATCCAGCTTTTCACTAGATAGGACCAAACGTAATCTCCGAAATCTATATTATTTTAGCATTTAGGAACTCTTTAGGGGAGGTCATTGTCTTGTATCCTGAGTGTTCGCGAATGTCATCCGATTTGGAAAGCACATCTCAAACCAAGGAACAATCAAGTGATTCATCCCTTCCCTGCCTTCACCATGACCAAGAGGGAATGTTTTCATCTTCACAATGAGAGGAAATCTCATTTCTTTGGAAAAGATTTCCAGTGTTATCTCTATTCACGTGGCTTAAGGAGAAATTGTAATAGCAATTTTTGTTTTAAAAAATAAGAATGAGTTGATGTTACAAGAAGTCATTTTAAAAAATATTTCTGAGTCAGTGTTAAGGGGAGATTTATGTCAAATAGCCATGTTACCCAGTCAAATCCTGAGCATTTCTCAGCAGTCTGTCCATGGAGTGCTATATGGCTGTTTCAAGTCTCTCCTTCATGCCCTGTTGTAGTTAGTTATTCACTGTGAGTAATTACTTTCACTATCAGAGTTCACCGACACGGTTTCCTTCCTTTTTCTTTTCTTCTTCTTCTTAAGATTCAAAACAATTTGAGCACTTTTGTCTCTCTCAAGACTCAAAAGAAAAAGTATATTCAGATGCTCGATATTTTATAAGTGGTGTATTTTCTTGTTCATTACAAGAAATGCATTACTGAATTAATAGTTGGAGAAATTCAGATAATCAAGAAGCAATTTCTCAGTTGGATGACTTTTATGTGAAAGTGATAACACCGAACTCCCTTTAAATAATGTGTGTGATTTTTTCCCCCTAGAATGGATCACCGAGAGACATCAATTCCTGATGTATTCATATATAAAACAGAATTTTTTTTCCTGTTAGGCCTTTGTAAAACTTGTCAAATAAGGGAGATTCTTATTGTTGTAACTAGGGTTATATCTTGGGGAGGAAATATAGAAGAAGAGAGACATGATGTAGACAAGCAAAGATAAAGTCAAACCCAGAAAGAGTATATAATGAAAAAGGTAATTCAACATTTTTAAAGTAATGATAATTTATTCTGTATACCATGACCTGGAGAGAAATATATGGGAAACACATTTTAATCTTCTCTTAGATTAGATATAAGAAGAAGACATTCTGCAAGTAGCATGATGGAAATAGTCACTTTCAGCAAGTTGTGCTACCATTGTAAAACCTCACCACTTCTTGCATTTATACTTGATTAAAAAAGAAAATGGAGGAGGGGGGACCTGGATGGCTCAGTCAGTTAAGCGTCTGACTCTGGATTTCTGCTCCAGTCATGATCTCGTGAGTTCAAGCCCCACGATGGGCTCCATGCTGACAGTGTGGAATCTGCTTGGGATTCTTTCTCCTCCTCTCTGCCCCTCCCTTGCTTGTGTGCTCCTTCTCAAAATAAATAAATAAACTTAAAAAAAAAAAAGAAAATAGGGTGAGGTTAATTGACACTTTGTACTTTCTTTCCTCCCTTTTATGTAAGTCTTTTTCCTTTTCCTTGCAGTTTCATTATTTCGTGAATATTACAAAAAAGGGGAGAATTGAAAGGGTTTACCTGAGGAGAAAGGCAGAAAAAGAAAGAGTAGAACTTTCTTTAGAAAGAATTTCCTATATTATTAAATTTCTACCTTTAAACTTTTCATAATTATCATTTATCCAGTCCTCTCATGTGCCAGATATTTTCTTTTTATTTATTTATTTATTTATTTTTCTAAATTTACAGCCAAGTTAGCATAGCATAACAACAATGATTTCAGGAGTAGATTCCTTAATGCCTCTTACCATTTAGCCCATCCCCCCTCCCATAACCCCTCCAGCAATCCTCTATTTGTTCTCCATATTCAAGAGTCTCCTGTTTTGTCCCACTCCCTGTTTTTATATTATTTTTGCTTCCCTTCCCTTATGTTCATCTGTATTGTATCTTAAAGTCCTCATGTTAGTGAAGTCATATGATATTTCTCTTTCTCTGACTAATTTCACTTAGCCATAATACCCTCTAGTTTCATCATAGTTGCAAATGTCAAGATTTCATCCTTTTTGATTGCCGAGTAATACTCTATTATGTATATATACCACATCTTTATCCTTTCGTCAGTTAATGGACATTTGGGGTCTTTCCAAACTTTGGCTATGGTCAATAGTTATGCCATAAACATTGGGGTGCGTGTGCCCCTTCGAAACAGCACACCTGTATCTCTTGGATAAATACCTAGGAGTGCAAATCCTGGGTTGTAGGGTAGTTCTGTTTTTAATTTTTTGAAGAACCTCCATAATGTTTACCAGAGTGGCTGCACCAGTTTACATCCCCACCAGATTACAAAAGAGATCCTCTTTCTCCACATCCTTGCCAGCGTCTGTTATTGCCTGTTGTTGATTTTAGCAATTCTGATGGGTGTGAGGTGGTATCTCATTGTGGATTTAATTTGTATTTCCCTGATGATGAGTGACGCTGAGCATAGTTTCATGTGCCTGTTTGCCATCTGGATGTCTTCTTTGGAGAAGTGTCTATTCATGTCTTTTGCCATTTCTTCACTGGATTATTTGTTTTTTTGGGTGTTGAGTTTGATAAGTTCTTTATAGATTTTTGATACTAACCCTTTATATGATATGTCATTTGAAAATATCTTCTTCCATTCCATCACTTGCCTTTTAGTTTTGCTGATTGTTCCATTTGCTGTGTAGAAGCCTTTTTTTTTTTTTTATGAGGTCTCAATAGTTCATTTCTGCTTTGGTTTCTCTTGCCTCTGGAGATGTGTTGAGTAAGAAGTTGATTCCATTGGAGAGTCTTTCCTGTTTTGTGAAAGATTAGATGGCCATACATTTGTGGGTCCATTTCTCGGTTCTCTATTCTGTTCCACTGATCTGAGTATCTGTTTTTATGCCAGTATCACACTATCTTGATGTTTACAGCTTTGTAGTACAGCTTCAAGTCTGGGATTGTGATGCCCCCACCTTCGGTTTTCTTTATCAGGATTGCTTTGGCTATTTGGGGTCTTTTCTGGTTTCATACAAATTTTAGGATTGTTTGTTCTAGCTCTATGAAGAATGCTGGCATTGTTTTGATAGAGATTGCATTGAATGTATAGATTGCTTTGGGTACTATCAACATTTTAATAATATTTGTTCTTCCATTCCAAGAGCATGGAATATTTTTCCATTTTGTGTGTGTGTATTTTTCAGTTTCCTTCATAAGTTTTTTTAAATAGTTTTCAGTAAATATATTTTCATCTATTTGGTGAGGTTTATTCCTAGATATTTTATGGGTTTTGGTGCAATTGTAAATGGGATCGATTCCTTGATTTCTCTTTCTGTTGCTTCATTATTGGTATATAGGAATGCAACCGATTTCTATGCATTTTATATACTGTGACTTTGCTTAATTTATGGATCAGTTCTAGTAGTTCTTGGTGGAATATTTTGGGTTTTCCATATACAGTATCATGTCATCTGCTAAGAGTGAAAGTTTGACCTCCTCCTCCTAGCTGATTTGGATGCCTTGTATTGCTCTGTGTTGTCTGATTGCTGAGGTGAAGACTTCCAATACTATGTTGAATAACACTGGTGAGAATGGACATCCCTGTCTTGTTCCTGACCTTAAGAGGAAAGTTCTGTTTTTTCCCATTGAGGATGATGTTAGCATTGAGTCTTTCATACATGGATTTTATGATCTTGAGGTATTCTCCTTCTATCTCTACTTTCTTGAGGTTTTTATCAAGAAAGGATGCTGTATTTTGTGAAATTTGCATTATTGAAAGGATCATGTGGTTCTTGTCCTTTCTTTCATTGATGTGATAGATCACATTGATTGTTTTGCAGATTGAACCAGCTCTGCATCCCAGCTATAAATCCCACTTGGTCATGGTGAATAATTCTTTTAATGTATTGTTGGATCCAGTTGGCTACTATCTTGTTGAGGATTTTTGCATCCTTGTTCATCAGGGAAATTGGTCCACAGTTCTCCTTTTCAGTGGAGTCTTTGTCTGGTTTTGGAATCAAGGTAATGCTGGCTTCATAGAATGAGTTTGGTAGTTTTCCTTTCATTTCTATTTTCTGGAACAGCTTAAAAAGAATAGGTGTTAACCTTTAAGTGTTTTGCAGAATTCCCCTGGAAAGCCATCTGGCCCTGGACTCTTGTTTTTTGGGAGATTTTGATTACTAATTCAGTGCCTTTACTGGATATGGGTCAGTTCAAAGTTTCTGTTTCTTCCTGTTTTAGTTTTGATAATTTATATGTGTCTAGGAATTTATCCATTTCTTCCAGAGTGTTCATTATATTGGCATATAATTCCTCATAATATTCTCTTACTATTGTTTGTATTTGTGCTATGTTGGTTGTAATCTCTCCTCTTTCATTTTTGATTATGTATATTTGGGTCCTTACCTTTTTGTTTTTGATCAAATTGGCTATGGGCTTATCAATTTATTTAAATTCTTTCAAAGAACCAGCTCTTGGTTTCATTGGTCTGTTCTACTGGTTTTTTTGTTTGTTTTGGTTTTGATAACATCGATTTCTGCTCTGATCTTTATCATATCCTGTCTTCTACAGGTTTCGGGTTTTATTTGCCATTCTTTTCTCAGCTCTTTAAGGTGTAAGGTTAGCTTGTATACCTTTGTTCCTTCTTCAGGAAGGCCTGGATTGCTATATACTTCCCTCTTATGGCTGTCTTTGCTGCATTCCAGAGGTTTTGGGCTTTGGTGTTATCATTTTCATTGGCTTCCATGTGCTTTTTAATTTCCTCTTGAACTTCTTGGTTAGCCCATTCATTCTTTAGTAGGATGGTCTTTAATCATTAAGTATTTGTTATCTTTTCACATTTTTTCTTGTGGTTGATTTCAAGTTTCACAGTGTTGTGGTCTGAAAATACACATGGTATGATCTTGATATTTTTGTTGTTGAGGGGTGATTTGTGTCCTAGTACATGATCTATTCTGGAGAATGTTCCATGTGTACTGGAAAAGAATGTGCATTCCACTACTTTAGGATGAAATGTTCTGAATATGTTTCTTAAGTCCACCTGGTCCAGTGTGTCATTGTTTCCTTGTTGATTTTCTGTTTAGATGATCTGCCCATTGCTGTAAGGGGGGTATTGAAGTCCGCTACTACTATGGTATTATTATCAATGAATTTCTTTATATTTGTGATTAATTGATTTGTATATTTGGGTGTCCATGTTTGGAGCATAAATGTTTACAATTGTTAGGTCTTCTTGGTGGATAGACCCTTAATTATGATATATTGCCCCTTCTCACCTCTTATTACAGTCTTTATTTTAAAGTCTAAGTTGTCTGATATAAGTATGGCTACTTGGGCTTTCTTTCCACAACCATTAACATGATAGATGGTTCTCCATCCCCTTACTTTCAATCTAAAGGTGACTTTAGGTCTAAAATGGGTCTATTGTAAACAGTATATAGATGGATCTTATTCTCTTATCCATTCTGTTACCCTATGTCTTTTGATTGGAGCATTTACACAATTGACATGTAGAGTGAGTACTGAAAGATATGAATTTATTGCCATTATGGTGCCTGAAGAGTTGGAGTTTCTGGCAGTGTTCTCTGGTCCTTTCTAGTCTTTGTCACTTTTGGACATTTTTGGGGTTTTTTCTTTCATTTTTTCTCCCTTCATAGAGTCCCCCTTAAAATTTCTTCAAAGCTGGTTTAGTGATCACGATCTCCTTTAATTTTTATTTATCTGGAAAACATTTTATCTCTCCTTGTATTTTGAATGAGAAACTTGCTGTACAAAGAATTCTTGGCTGCATTTTTTCTGTGCCAGATATTTTCTCTTAGCCTTGCATGTGCTATCTCACTTAATCTGTACACGGTCCCGTGTGGTTCTTTTGGCATTCATGTCCCCACCTTCTGGGGATGTACTGAGCTTCTCCATATGAATAAGTACATGACCCTGCAGCAAGTTAACAAGCATAAAACCCGGAAATTTTTAGGAGCTATAAGAGATTATTCATTGTTTTCAATTTCTTTCTCTTATTTGTTGTTTTAATTTTAAAGGTATTCTCTTTTGAACAGGAGGATTATACATCAACCCTAGTACACCCTACTTGTATGGATGGTACATGTAGCATCTGGTCTGGATGTTCTTTATACTTGGTAACAACTGCAGAGTAATATTCAGCTGTCTAACAGAGCTGGTTAAGGTAAAGATAATTTTCCCTCTAGGTATTGACAACTGATAAGTGTGGGAATTTAAAAATGTAATCTTGATTACTTTCGTGTGTGGCACAGGACTCAATAATGACAATCCTACAGTGCGTCTAAGGACAGTGTAACTAGTGTAAAGTAAAAGAAAATCAAATACCACCAACACATATTGTTAAGGTTTATTTATTTTGAGAGAGAGAGAGAGAGAGAGAGACTGAATCCCAATCTGTCACACTGTCAGAACAGAGCCTGAGTGGGGCTCCAACTCATGACCCTTCAGATCATGACCTGAGCTGAAATCAAGAGTCTGACGCTTATCTGACTGAGCCAGCCAGAGGCCCCCCAACAACACTTTTAAAGTTTAAAAGGAGATAATGCTTTTTTTCCCTGCAAGGAGCACAAGAAAATGTTATTCAATTCCTGACTAATAATGCTGAAATCTAAAAATCTTTAAACCTAAAGAAACATGTTCCTTAAGAATAATGTGCTTATCATTTTAAAGCTTGACATTTTACAAGTGAACAGATTGAAAGGACACACCTGATTCTGAGATAACTATATAAGAAATATTAGAAAAAATGGTTTGCAGAGTCAGTACACTCAGAAATAAAAATTCAAAGTACAAAAGCAAACTATTTAAATAGTTTTTTTGTTGTGGCTCCTGGTGCTCAGTTGGCTAAGCATCCAACTTCAGCTCAGGTCATGATCTCATGGTTCATGGGTTTGAACCCCACATCAGGCTCTGTGCTGACAGCTCGGAGCCTGGAGCCTGGTTTGTATTGTGTCTCCCTCTCTCTCTGACCCTCTTTTGCTCACACTCTGTCTGTCTCTCTCTCTATATAAAAATAAACATTAAAAATATTTTAAATAGTTATGTTTGTACTATGCGATATTTCTAGATAACATTCCATTTATATTCTTACATAATTTGGTTCCTGAGCCAAAAAAAACTTTAAATATTCACCTCTAACTTCACTATATTGAAATCTTTGTAGTATTTTTTTTCCTAGAAAATTTTAAAATGGTTTCATTGTATGCCAGGGTAGGAAGGATAAAGTTTACCCTTGTGATTTTTTATTTTGTTTGTTTCATTTTTGTTTTTATTTTATTTTGTTTATTTTTATTTTTCATTTTGTTTGTTTTGCAGGCAGCACTTCGTAAAATTGCTCATAAATGTTTGTCACAAATTAAGCCTTTGTAACATGAGAGTGCGAGCGTTACATACGGCTATTCTTTCCCTTCACTGAAGAGAGTCTTGTTTATGGCGTCAAATACAGATAAATCACACCATAATGTAGTTAATAATTTTTCTTCATTCTCAGGAAATGAAGCAACTCAGTACAGGTACAGTTAGGGCTTCAGGATATTATTAACATTGAAAAGCGATGTTCTTGCATTTGGTTGGAAAGG
Organism: Helogale parvula; assembly: GCA_004023845.1. NCBI lineage: Eukaryota > Metazoa > Chordata > Mammalia > Carnivora > Herpestidae > Helogale > Helogale parvula. The sequence continues at coordinate 151,990 of PJEM01001854.1, forward strand.
ATGTGACCCTGTATTTTGACTCCTCATTTTGTGTAATAACATCACACAATTTCTTTATCCTGCAATCCTGTCAGCTTGCTGGGAGGACCCACAATGGGGAAAGTAGGAATTAAGTGCTTTCATTACCATCGGTAGATAAATGTGAGGTCGGGAGTAATACAGCCTGCATCTTTTTCTTTAATTTCCTTTTAAGTTTATTTATATATTTTGAGAGACAGATTTTGCGAGTGGGGGAGGGATAGAGAGTGAGGGAGACAGAATTCCAGGCAGGCTCCACGCTGTCAGCACAGAGCCTAACACGGGGCTCAAACCCATGAAACTATGAGATCACGACCATGAGGCAAAAATAAGAGTTGGATGCTTAACTGACCGTGCCACCTAGGCACTCCTGTATCATGCATCTTATGAGAACAGTTATTCTGCAGAATATCAGACTCCTGATTCCAAGATTGAGGATGATGGGATTGGTGTAGCAGGTGTCACACCAAACAGAAATAAGCCTTTTCAAACCTCATTGTGTTTGGCTTTCTGCTTTCCTGACTGGCTGTCTGTTCTGGGCTTTGGGAGTTTGATCACAACTTTTGTCAGGATACAAACATCTGTCTCCAAATATATTGACTCTTAAACTCAGCGCTGTGTGAAAACAGCCACAATTAGTAGGCTTGAATTCCAGTCCTATTTCTGCTACACATGACCCTTTTAATTTGCACCTATCACTTGGCCTTACTCTAGTTCATACTTCATGAGATCTAATTCCAGTGAACAGCAGCTAGGTGCTTCCAGCAGAGCCCGTTAATGAGTGTTGTAGTGTAGGGTTGTGGATGGCGTCTGGGCGAGCGAAGTCTTGTTCACAAGCTCTAGCCCACGTGTCACAGCTAGCTGGGAAAACTTGCATGCAAGTCTTCTAAACCTTCCTTTCTTCATCTATAAAATGAAGTGATTAGACTGGTTGGTAGCTAAGATTCCCACCCCACATCCCCCGTCCTCCACTTTCTAAATGCTTTTCTAAATTAATCATAGTTTATATAATGCATCAGTTGATATATACGCATATACCCATATATCCATTACAACGATCACACGATCTTTAAATTTGCTGTTGTAGGATTGCCAGGAAGCCAGGCGTTCATTTATTTTTGGGGCAGAAGGGGTTCAGATGTTCTGTACTTAGCATTTGAAAATCACACCTCTTAGCTTTCGCAGAGAGCAGGCAAAGCCTTATAGCCCTCGTTAAGGCAGAGCCTCTTGTGGGAGTTGATGGTGACCTTGCGGGGTGTCCTGGGGGAAGGGAGGTTCCTTTTGAGTGAGAGGATAGATTAGATTGAGATTAGCTCCTTCCCCTTGTTACTAGACTTCCATCTCTTGGACCTGGGAGTGGAGATGAAAGGGCAGGATCATAGGCCCTAATGAAAGGAATGGGATGAGATTTTCTCAGTCACAATCCTTGAGAGCAACTCACCATCGCCAGAAGGTTCTGAAACAGCAAAGGATACAGTGCAGACCGTGGACTGCTCTGTCCTTGGTTCCTTGGATAGCAAGCATCTGATGACGAACTCTTATAATCTGAGCTTGGTGAAATTTGGTAGTAATAAGACAAAAATGTTATCTCTTGAAAACATTACTTGTAACAGTGTAGAGTGTAGTATTTTCTATCTTAATTGCCTAATTTCAAGTTCCATTTGTAAATTAGGGTTTGCCAAAAATATCCCAAATTTTTAGTCTCTCTTTGGGACTTTGATGAGCTTATTTTCTAGGATGGCATTTCCTGCAGATTGCTGAATGAGTTTAGGATGGCTGTGTTGGCCCAGTTGGTAAGGATATGGTGCTAATGAGACCCTATTAGTGGTTTTGGCAAGTTTTTGCCTCCATGTGGCACAGTAGAAGGTGCTTTTTCCCCCCCGTCGCCACAGGCTGTGGACCCAACTTGGCAATTACCTCCCAGATGTTCTGGCTCAGGAAAGAATGAGGTAAGAAAGTGTGGGCTGATCCTGAAACCTCCTCCCCACCCTGGGGAAAACAGTAAGAGCTCCTAGTATGGATCAAAACATGTATATGGCCGGCAGTGCATTTCAAATCCCCAAGCTGGGGCTACTCCAAGTTCCCTGGATTCAGTGTTGCTGATGGGGTCCAGAGTCTGTGAAAATGCACGGAGCATGTGGTTTGTATTTTACAGACAGAAAGCAGTGTAGTTAGTGTGCTTAGCTGAATGTGCTCTCTTTTTCTCTTAGTGATTTTCTCTGTTAAGTGGGGCTTGTGCAGTAGTAGGACAGCATGTGCAAGAACGGTATGTATGGAGCTTTGGTTTTCTGAATTAGCTGCAGCAAAGCATCGATTCTTTTTATGCTCTCCAGCATGATTCCTTCCAAGTTTTGGGTCCAGGAAAGGATATATTATACCTGAGGGCTGCCATCATCTTAGCTAATCCAGTTCAAGAGAAAACTTAGTAACTTTGGTGTTAAATAGACAGTAGGCAGTAGACATTGTGGAAAACAGGCAAATAGGACATCTCTACTGGTTTCCAGAGGTTTATACTATAGTGAGGGATGGAGACATGGACGAATTAAAGAGGACAGAAGGCAGACCTTGATGACAACAGAGTACCAGGGGGTGAGATCACAGGGGAGGTGGGATTGGTTCCGAACCGGGAAACCCTGGAGGGCTTTCTGGAGAAGGTATACGACTTTTAAAGAATGGGTGAACGTAAATATGTTTAGTTTTTTTCCTTTTTTAAAATTTTTACTTCTCTTTTTTTCACTTCTTTACTTCCTCCCTCCCTCCCACCTTAGTCTTTTTCCTCCCTCCCTCCCTCTCTCTTTTCCTTCCTTCCTTCCCTCCCACATTTATTCAACAAATATTTCAGACTTGCTACGTGTTATGATGGTAGGTGTTACACTAATAGATCATGCAGTCTTGTGGTAGAGACAGGTTTTAAGCAAAGTATCCTGTGACTTAATATGTATTGATGTATGTACTGAGGAAAATCATTAGTCGCATTAGCTCCACCTGAGGAAACAGATGTGGGAGTTCAGAGATGCTGGACCTCAAACTTGACCTGAGACCCGAAAGTGGGCGGGGCCTGATGAACGGGAAAGGACAAGAGTGAGGCACATTTCAGATAGAGCCAATAGCGCAAATATTGATGAGAACGTGATGCAGACTGCTGCGGCTCACACTTTTTACAACCCCAGTTGTAACACATACTAGCTGTATGATCTTAGGCACTTTGCTTATGGCTTCTAGACCGCATTCTTCCCTTTGTAGATGGGGATAATCATAGCACTTACCTCCGAGACTTACTTTAAGGAATGTATATATGTGTGTATAGGTATTGGTTTATATAAATATTAACCAAATACATTAATATATAATGCTGCTATAATAATATTAAGGATTAAATATATACTAATTCATTAAACCCTTAAAATTACTTTGTGAGATATATCATATTATATATATTATAAATATATTAGAATATAGTAGATATTATATATTAGAACCTAATATATATATTGGAGTAGTGCATGGTACCTATCACCATCATTATTTTTATACCCTTGAGTTAAGATTGAAAACTTGACACGTCCAATTTAATTCTGCTATATATGCCTTTGCCTTATAGGATACCTTTTCCATTCTTGAAATGATTAGCTCATCAAGTTTACTCTCTCTTTTTTTCTGAAAGAACTCATTTATAAGACAAAAATTGCTTCTCAACTGTTCAAGCTAAGTTGCTGGAACATATTCTTACTTGGCAGAAACAACGGGAGTTTTTCAGAAAAGTCACACGTTTTCAGTGTGTTTTATGAGAGAGGGTCACAGGATAATTAAGATAATGCATGCTTCTGTAATTTCTCTCCCACAATAATCTTTTTCACCTTAAAATCTTTAAGATCTTATCCCTTTCCCCAGATTTGCCTATCTCGAGACCAGTAATACATGACTTTACTGTACTTAAAAGTTCACTTGTACCTGTTGATATGCACAAGTTTATGCAGGTGGCATGTTTTTGATTTCTAGAACTGCGGTGCTGTTTCCTTGGCTTTTGTTGTTTTGGCTTTGATCTCTCATCTCTTATAATTTTGAACGATCAAGCATCTTACTTTATGCTTTGTCATTTCAATACTCATAACTCACCTTTCTTCTTCTATTAAGATTTCCCCCAGATTGAACTAAATTCCTGTCTATTAAACCTCTAATCAAGACAACTGTTACATTAATTTATGTTATAGTACAAGCACATGGTACTTGGTGCATAAACATGTATAAAACTGCATGCATGTAGATGGTCTGTCTTTCCAATTAGATAATAACCTTCGAAGGTAGGAGCTATGCTTCTAATTCTTTTATATTTTCCTGATGTATCCAGTGCCAGGATTAGCACACAGCAGTTGTTCAGGAAATCCTAGTTGAATGGAATTGAAATACTTCTGTAGCAGAGCTTTGCGGAACCTGTTTGGGGGAGTTTTCTGAGATTAGAAGCATAAATGAAAGCTTAAGTGACTGAAAGAAATGATCCTAAATTTAAAGATCAATAACATTTTCATTTTGAGCAACAGTTTTGAGGGAAAAATAGACTTGCCCATCCTCAGCTGCTAGGTTGTCGTGAAAAAATATATCTGAATTAAGTAATGAAATTTGGTGGTGAATATATCATATATTTTGAATAAAATCCAGTAACTTGAGTTCTGGAAATAGTTTCCATGAACTTGAAAGGTATAAAATGGGGAGCGACTGCACTTCTATAGCAGCGAAGCTCAGTGCATGAAAATGTCAAAACATGTCAATCTCCCACAGCATTTTCCTGACACAGTTGGTGCCAAAGTCTCCATTGAGCTGAAGATAAAAGCCTGAGTTCAAAACTGTCAGCTCAGTCTTTTGGTCTTTTAATACCTCAGGGTAACAGTGTCCTGGAAATTACCACAGGAATTCCCAGTCTGCTCCTCCAAGTGCCATCGTTTATGCTGAACTCGGCGAACTGTGAACATTTTATTGTGCACCTATATTTCCAATGGTAAAGCATCTAAAGGTTTGCATGTGAAAAAAATCACTTGGAGTGTATAGAGCCTTAGGTTCTATGATATTATTTGGTTTACTAGGGGCCAAATCCTTCTGATTCATTAAGATCACACGAAATAAAATGTGCTCAAATCGGGCTAACCTCCTTTGAGTTTTCCTCTTTGGTTTCTAACTTAAGCACATGCTAATTCTTCCACCACCTGGGTTTCTACTTCCTAATTTCTTGCATTTCCATCCCAGTTCTTTTCCTCTTTGGAAAGACCTTTTCTTCTCAATGGAAATAACTCAGAGTTTGAGTGGGGCAGTAGAAGCCAGCGCCATCATGAAAGGGGCGGGGCATGTATGAAGGGATTGGAGTGTTTTGCGGTCCTGGAGGAGGGAACAAATGGAAAAGTGTTGGTCGGAAGAGTGAAGGGCAGATATGCCATGATGAGGATGGCCGACGTCATCTTGTCTGAAACTGAGAGCCAAAGAAGTGGAAATAACTTTGCATGAACTTTAAAAGCATTTCCTAGTAAGGGCATCATTTAAATGGCCACATTTTGGTCACTTGTTGGATATTTTCAGTTTGAGTCTTGTAAAACTGTGTAATATTTTAATTATTCTTCCATCTGTATTTCTCCCTTTTTCTATTTTTTGAAAGAACAGAGTAAGTCTTTTTTTTCCTATTGTTTATGTGTAAGCATTTTCAAAACATGGTTTGTGGCGCATGCCATAATATAAAAGAAATTGCTCAGTATGTAAATAACATAAACAACCCAGACTCTGGTCTTCCTCACACATCACCCAGCACAGAACATGAGTGTAGAATGAAGCTTAATGAGTAAAATCTGAAATACGTTCTATCTTGCTGCAGTGTTTGTTTTGTCAAGGTAGGTAAATGAATATGCCTTTCCTTCACCAGGCCTGCAAAACAAATGATATGACTGTTTCTCACAAGATTTGATCTCAAAATGAGATAACAGATCATTGAATCCAAGCCACAAAGTCAATCCGGCTAATCTCAACCCCAGACCTGAAATAATTAAATCTCTCCATTGCAGAGGAGCTCATTATTTGGCTGATGAATTGATTTTAATCTTTTTCATACTTTATTTGTATTATTCCTTTGATTATGGCTATCTGGGCAGTAATAAATGGCCTCATTAAATAAGTAACTAATTAAATAGCTACCTAGATACCAATAAACAGCCAAACATAGAAACCAAAGATGTTGAACAGAATTTAAATAAAGGTCCAGTCGAGTGTCATTGTTTCCAGTTTCTTGCCAAACACTAGTTACCTCTTTTATCTAAGCAACTGAGATGATAATTCAGCCACTTTAAGACTGGGGGAAAAATTAACAGAAATGTTGAATGGTTAACATATTGGCAAAGCTATCAGAAGGGACCGACATTTATACAGAATCTACCCTGAAACCATATTCTAGTTTCTTAACTTGAATGCCACCTTACTTTTTGGAATCACTTATAGATTTTCAATTCCATCCACTGAGCTACTGGTTACTAACATATTACTATGTTTTTAAGAACTGAGATGCATTGGTAAGTTAGTTCTTCCTACAATTGTTCCCCCGACCCCCACCCCCACACCCCCTTCAGACTCCTTCTCACCGGGAACAACAGTGTTTATTTCTGACTGCAGTCTCAAGACTAAATCCTTCGCTTGGTGTCTGCCTCAGGTAAGATGCACATTTATTCTTTATTTTCTTATTTACTTAGTAATTGAATTCATGTCCAAATATACGGCAGTAGGAGTGGGAGAGGAGGGATTGGAGATAAATAACTCCGTGTCCTCAAAGACCGTTAATAGTGACAAGGCTACATGGTGCAACACTAGCAACAGGTGTTCAAGCTCATATCTTGTGTCTAAACTCGGTCCACTGGGGCATGGTTGCAGGTCTGTGTCTCAGAAGAAGTAGCACCTAACAGGGACTTAGACAGGAGTCAATACTCAGTCCAGAGAGGGTGTGTATGGGGGGTGGAAGTTATTGCTGCCGCTGGAGAAATAGAAATCAGATAATCGAAGAACTTTCATGCTGACGTCCTGTGGGTGAATTTTATACTAAAAACGGCTTCAGATTGTGAGGTGTAGTCTAAAGGACTTTCAAGAACAGCATGATCAGGTTTGAATTTTAGAATGATTTGAACACCTGCTAAGTGAATCTAAGTTGACGAATCCTAAGACTAATTGGCCCATGGATTTGCCCGCTTACCCTCCTGCTGGCATTCTGGTCAGCTACATCTTGTCTCTCGTCAAGGTCGCCTCTCTCCCCGCCCTACCTCATGTGTTCCCAGGTCACCGCCAGAGACCCGAACCCTAGTGAGTCTTTGATTCATCAGCTCTGAACTCTGTTGATGCCACCTGCTTTTCATCATCCCTCCCCCACCTTGATGATCTTCTCGCTTTTTTCTTTGCCCAGTTTATGTTCTACTATAGAGCCATTCCCTCCCTCTCCTTGTCTGAAATAATTCCGAACCCACTAAAATCCACCTGTTTTTTGTATTTGGATCCAGGCCGCTAAAGAGAAACATGCACTTGTGCTGGCTGGTCTCACTTTGTATTGCCGATCTTAGCACTGCCTGGCCATTCTACTCCGTTTCCTTTCTATTTTACCAAAAAATCAAAACAATCAGAAAAAACCCTCCATGGTCATACCCTCATCTACCAGCTTACCTACTACTGCAGCCATGTGCTGTCACTCCTGTTTTGATAGTCAGGTTGTGCCCCATATCTAAGGCCACCCCTTCCTTCCTTGTGTCCTGCATGGCATCCCTTTGTTCAAAATCCAAGTCATTGCCCCAGACATCCCCACCCCTGCATGATAGGTTTTCCTTCCACAAGATCATTTCCATGAGCACACAAAGATTCCAGACCATCCTCCATGTTAGAAAGTAATTCTTTATTGATCTTCCCTTCAATTCTAGCTCTAAGTTCTGCACTCTTTTACTGAAAGGTTCCCCCCAAAAGTTGTCAGTTTATTGTCTGCTTTTTTCCCCTTCTTTTGTCTCTAGAACCCACTCCAATTACTAATAGTATTTATTTATTTATTTAAAATGTTTATTTATTTTGGGGGGAGAGAGCACGCGCGCACACACGTACGAACATGTGGGGAAGGGGCAGAGAGGGAGACACAGAATTCAAAGCAGGCTCCAGGCTCGGAGCTTGAACTCATGAGCTGTGAGATCATGACCTGAGCAAAAGTCGGGCACTCAACCAACTAAGTCACCCAGTGCCCCACCAATTACTATCTTTAATTGCCATTAAATTACCATTTCCTGAGTGCCTTTTACCTCATCATTATCCTTTACACTTGCTCTGTATTCCTTCTTATGTTTCCTTGTTTGCAGCTCTGTACCTTTTCCTCTGATCAAGTCCCTTTAATATTTCTTCAGTACTTCTGGTGGTAAATTGTTGTTATTTATCCGAACATGTCTTTCTTTCATGCTCATTCTTAAAGGACATCTTCACTGGCAAAATTATAGGTTGGCATGATTTTATTTTAGCACTCCCTTTTCCTCTGGCTTCCATTGTATCTTCTGAGAAGTCAACTTTTCCTTCAATTTTTGCTCCTTTGAAGGAAAATTGCATTTTTTTCTATGACTGCTTTTCATGTTTTGTCTTTGTCTAGTTTAGAAAAACGTTACCGCGATATGCCCATGTGTACCTTCAAAACCATTTGTCCTACTTATTCCTGCTTCAAGTTATGTTTATACTTCAAAAGTTTTAGAATTTTTAGCCTGTTTTCAAATTTTATTCTGTATTATTTTCTCACTCTGTTAGACTTGCTCTATTTCTCACGTCTGTCACCTTCTCTTCCATATTTCAACCTCATGTGTCTTTGTCTCTCTGGATAGTGTTTTCTGACCTGTCTTTCAGTTCACTAATTCTAGCTCTAATTAATCTATTAAACCCACCTATTTGTTTTGCTTTAATTAGTCTTTTTTTTTATCAACTCTACTTTTTATTTTAAAAACCTTTTTTAATGTTTATTTTTGAGAGAGAGACAGAGAGTGAATAGTGGAGGGACAGAGAGAGAAGGGGACAGAGGATCCAAAGCAGGCTCCAGGCTCTGAGCTATCAGCAAGGAGCCTGACATGGGGCTTGAACTCGGGACCACAAGATTGTGACTTGAGCTAAAGTCATACACGTAACTGAGCCACCCAGGTGCCCCTCAACTCTGCTTTATCTTCCTTTACATTTTCCACTTACCTGTTCTCTTCCTATCCTATCTTTTATTTACTGGAATGTCAAAAGCATAATTATTTTAAATTCACTCTCACAGCCCCTGTGGGTCTATTTCTACTGTCATTTAATCCTGCTGTTTAAAAAAATATGTTGTCTTCTTGTGCACGAGGCTATTTTTATGGTCTGCTAAATACAGTATTAATAATTATAGCAATAACTGGAGCACAGCTCTAGATCTTGAGAGGATTCCTCATGAGAATCCTAAGGTAGCATTATAGCTCACTGGTGCTCTGAGCTGCGCACACAGGGCTTCCCTGCTCCCGGCTCCCACTTGGAGGGCCTTGGGCTTTGGTTTGGCCTTCTGAGAGTGTTGAGCCTCCCAACCTCTCAGCTACCTTCTCTGGAGTCAGTCTTTGCCCATAGATTCTGGGGTCATCATTTGGAGGTTTTTCTCATCCCGATCATAGCTTAGTAATTTAAAAAAAAATCAAACATTCATAAGGAAAAGAGAAAAATATCTCTGCAGATTAAACAATTTCCATTGTCCTTTTAGCCCTCTAATGCTTGTGAGAAGATAGTTTTTATCTTTGGTCTAGCTTTCAGAGTTTCTCTCAAAGGTAGGATTGGCCTAATGTAAGACAAATTTAGTCTTCTGTGTCTTGGGCTGGAGGTTCTTGTGCCTTGGAGTCCTTCCTTCTATTGGATTCCAGAGTAGCACTTGCCCCTTTTAAGTCCTCTTCACACCTTCCTCTCCCTCCCCTCTGCTCCTTCTCCTTATCTTGCCAGTTTGCAAATAACTAAGTGCCCTGAGCTCATCCGCTCATCCCTTGGTCCTCTCCTTTTCTCTTTTCCTTCCTTCTTGCCTTCCCTCCTTCCTTTCTCTCCCTCTCCCTCCCTCTCTCAGAGTCAGAGCATGAATGCTAGTGGGGGAAAGAAGCAGAGAGAGAGAGAATCCCAAGCAGGCTCCATGCCCAGTGCAGAGTCAGATGTGGGGCTCAATCCCACAACCCGGAGATCATGACCTGAGCTGAAATCAAGAGTCACTGAACCCACTGAGCTGCAGGTGCCCCCCTCCCCTTGTCTACCCACACCACTCCTTAGAGGTGTTGGCATCCAGCCTCACAGCTTCCAGGAGGTCCCATATGCTGACGGCTTCTACATGTGCATGTCCTGCATGGTTTCTCTTCTGACCTCCCAGTGTATGAACCAAATTCAGCATATTTACTTGGATGCCAAACAAACCTTTTGTACTTAAGATGCCCCAAAATGGGTTTCTAAATTCTCTGTCCCAAATGTGTCCCTTCCACCATCTTTCCTATCCGAGGAACTGACAACTCCATTCCTTTAGTTGACTGATTCAAAAACCCTGCTATTTTGCCCTTGACTTCTCATTTTCTCTTAGACTCTACATCAGTAATTTTATGGCTATTACCTTCAAACTATACTCTGAATACTCAGGCTGTTTCTTCAAACATCTTACATAATACTCTGGGTTGTTGTAACAAACCCCTAACTCTTTTCCTTGATTTCACATTGCATCACCCCTTCACCCCTAATTGGTTTCATACTCAGCAGCCAGAATGATTTGAACAGTCAGCAATATAACTAGTAAGTTCTTTTTAGTACTTATAGATACTATTCTAAGTACTTTAAATATTTTAGCTTTTAAAACTTCACACAATCCTCTCAAGTAATATCATCAAATCTCACATTACAGGTGAGAGAATTGAATTTAAGTACAGAGATCAAGTAACTTCCCAAGGTCATAAACTGGAAGGAGCAGAGCTGGGGTTTGAACTTGACAATTACCTCTCCATCTTAGAGTACATCAGCATCACCACCTGTCTCTCTGGTCTAGATTACCTGCCTCTGGCTGCTCTCCAGTCCCTTCTTCTACCACTCCTTCCTTCTGTTCCAGACACACTGGTCTTCTTACTAGTTCCTAAATATGCTGAGGGCACTATTGTCTCAGAGCCTGTGTAGACTTGCTTTTCCTATTCCTGGAATATTCTTCTCTCAGATATCCAGAGGGACTGCACAGAATCACAGCCCTTCTTGATTCCCAACCTGTTACATATTTCTTTTATTCCTTTTAGAGACAGAGAGGGAGGGAGGAAGGGAGAGGGAGAGAGAAAGAGAGAGGGAGGAGGATGAGAGAAGAAAGGGACAGAGGGATGAGAGAGAATCTTAAGCAGGCTCCATGCTCAGTGAAAAGCCTGAAATAGGGCTCGATCCCACAATCAAGAGTGGGGCACCCAGCTGATTGAGCCACCCATGCATCCCTCTTGCAATGGATTTATATTTCTCTCCACGTACCCCATTTTATATTTTGTGGATGGCAGAGACAGACTGATGCTCATTACTATATCTCCTCAACCTACAACAATATCTGGTTCAAAGAAGCCATTCAAATATTTGTTGAATGCATGAATGAATGGATAACTAATTAGCTACTTAATGATGGTCGCTTGTACAGCACAGAGCAGCAGATGTAGTACCTCTTTGCTGACAACTTTCTGTGATAGAGTAAATGGGAGCAGGGCCAGGTTAGAAGAAGCATTGTAATAAAATAAGGCCTAACTCTGGCTTTGTCATCAGTGAGCTATGTCATGCTGGTTAATTGAATTCATTACATTGGACCTCCATTTCCTTATCTTTAAAATGATGTATTGAGAGGAATGCTCATTTAGGAACAAAATACATTATAAAGTAGGGCAGGATTTATGTGATTATGGATAACACTGATGTAAAAATCTACCTCCTATATAGCATTAAGTTCTCAACCGAGATAATTTTGCACCCTTCACTGCCCACCCCCACCAGGGAAACTTTGGCAATATGTGTAGTCACTTAAAAAAATGTTTTTTTAATGTTTATTTTTGAGAGAGAGAGAGAGAGAGAGGGAGGAGGAGGGTGGAGGGGCAGAGAGAGAGGGAGACACAGAATCCAAAGCAGGTTCCAGGCTCTGAGCTGTCAGCACAGAGCCCGATGCAGGGCTCAAGCTCACGAACCCTGAGATCACGATCTGAGCTGAAGTCAGTCACTTAACTGACTGAGCCACCCAGGCGCCCCTAAGTAGTCACTTTTGATTATCACACTTGGCAAATTGGAGATGGGCTAGGCATTTAGTGGTTAAAGCCAGGGATACTGATAAACATTCTACAGTGCGTGGGATAAACACCACTCCCCCCAACAGAATTATCAAGCTCAAAATATCAATAACCATGCAGTGAGAAGCTCTCACTTGGAGCAGATAGAGCTGGATAGATGTTGGGGTGAAGCCAAGGAAGAAGAGCAGAGCTAAAACAGAACTTGAAGGCAGGGGCCACCAGTGTAAAGTAGAAATATGTTTTATTCACATGCTGAAAGAGAGATTACTATCTTCAGGAACACTGGTAATGGGAGTATCAACACAGTGCAGGGGGAGGGTGGTGCACCGGTGATGGGGGGAGGGGTGCGGGGCAGCATCATGTGTGAACTTGGAAGACAACGACCACGGATGGGAGCTTATCTGAGTGTGCCTAGCACCAGCTTCCCGAGGGCATTTAGTGATTACGCACATCCCGGCCCATTTGTTTCTAATTGCAGTAAAGACCATGCTCTGTTAGATCACTAAGGTGAATATCATCAAGTTTTAGAGGAAATAAAGACACAAGATGCTCCATAAAAGTAACTCTACTTTTTGGCATCTACGTTTATCGAGCATCGATGAGGCAAGCAGGAAACCTAATGAAAATAATACAAGGAAATCTTTTCATCAACACCCACCCCTTAATGTCTCAGCTATCAGGTCATTGTGTTTGCTTCTCTCCATGGAATATGCATCTGCCACCAACTTCGGAAGCTCTGATTTTAAACAAGGATGAGTAGTGATTTTTGCATGACCTGAGCCAGACAGTGGTGCCAACCCTGACGCAATTAAGATGTAGTGATTTATACGTGTGTTTATATTACAGCTTCTCTCTCAAGCACGCGCGCGCACACACAGCGGAGACCCTGGGGCAGGGGCCTTCAGTGTTTGTGATACAGCCATCTACGTTTTCTCCCCAAAGGAACATGCACAAAAAATGTATCTTTGCTTTATTGGCAGAGATAGAAATGGAATTAATTTGATGTTTTGTGACAGCTCCCCCTTTGTCTTAACTTGGGTAAAAAATGACCATTTTACAGCATCCTTGATAATGTTATTTTATCTATAAAAAGACTTAAAGATGAGACTGACTTTTTACTCTTTCCTCTAAACTCTCCTGGTGAGGAATTTATGGAACCAAGAGTAAAGGTGGAGCTCAGGGACATAAGTCCCATCAGGGTGTATTTATTGAGGTAAGCAGAATTGCATGATGGGCGTGGGAAGGCAGGGATGGGGGATAGGGCAGGGACAGGATATCCTCTTCATCAAACATGCATGGCTTTCCTCACCATTAACGCAGCAGAATTACACAAATCGTCCACCCTCAAACACTTAGAGGGCCAGAAACTGAACCCACCCTTCCATTAGGTTCAAAGTAAAATGATCATCAAGGAAACTTGTAATGTCCTGTCTAGGGAATGTGGCCGGATAATGAGCATTCAAAAAATGGCTGTGAAGAGATTAAACTACTTCTGCAAGGTGCAGAGGAAACATAAATGACCCAAACCCTGGGAAAAAATAAAGCTTAGCAGCAGGATTGTTTATATTAGAATAAGGCTCATTATTTCTTAACTCTTCGGGTCGCATTTCCATCTTGCCTGGTTGGGTAGAAGCAAGACTAAACAGAGATTACCTCAGATCTGCACTTTATTGGTGCTTTGGTGCTTGGTGGGAGTTCAATAAATAATATATTTTTTAAAGAAATCACCAAGTGAGTGCTTACTTTATGCCAACCACTGGGTAGGAGATATAAAAATACAAACAAAATAAGGACACGGTTTCTCAACTCCAGGAATTTAAAATAGAATTGGAGGTGATAGATCAACTGAACTATAGTTTACAGTGGGTTGGCAAATTATGGCCTATGGCTAAGCTGGGCCCACTACCAAGTTTTGTAAATAACATTTCATTAGAAAACAGCCATGCCCATTCACTTTTTTATTACTTAGGACTGCTTTCACACTGCAATAGCAGAATCAAATAATTGCAACAGACACCATATGGCTGTCATAGGTTAACATATTTATTTTCTGTTCCTTTATATTAAAAACTTATAATACCTAATTATCAGGAATATGAGAAGAAGAGAGAAAAATCCATCCCAGAAAAAAGAAAGACAATTTAAAATTGAAAGAACTCAAAATGTCAAAAAATATGAGTACATTCAAGAACTTACTAATATTTACCCCTTAATACATCCCCTTTGAAGTAAGTAGGTAATATGATTATCACAATATCATAGGTGGGAAATGAAGGCACATAGATGCTAAATAACCTTTGTAAACACTATATATGTAGATGCTCATTTAATCCTCCAAACAATTCTTTGAAGTTGGTACTTTGATTACCCCAAGTTAACAGGTGGGAAACTAGAGTAGAGAAAAATTTAGAAACTTACCTAAGGTCACCCAGGTCTTAAGCATCACAAATAGGCCTCTCACCAAGCTGCTCTGTTTCAGAAGGGATGTGCTTAACTATAGTGCCATGGCTGCCATATATAGCTGACTAAATGAAGATTCACAACAGATCAGCAGTGGAAGGTTCAAATCTCGAGGTATCATAGGAAAAGAGTCATGAAGGAGTATCTTCAAATTTCAAACTGTGCTATATTAGGCTAGACTCCTAGGTTGGTTTTACTTAGCCAGACCGTAACTCAATTACGCATTTAGGGCATTTACTTCCAACCATTCCAGTGGAGCAACTGGTGCAGGATTTGCCCTCTCACCATAAACAAGTAGAAAAAGAGAAAAAATACAGGAAAAAAATATAAATCCTGTTTTTAGATATGGGATGATGGGCAGTGCAGGACTGCGGTCCCTGAGGAAAGAGGGACACATGAGAGGAGCCCCACTGCGGCATCTTGCTGCTGAAGAGCACTTGTCTGCTGGAAAAACAAAAGTCAACGCTCATTAAAGGAAGACAGAAACATTCAGGTCATCAATATCATTTTATTAACAATATCTACCACCCAATCAATTTTTTTGACATGTGAAGCAGGAAGTTAACATTAGCCATAAGCAGGAGAAAAATCAATCAATAGACATAGGTCCAGAGATGACACAGAGAATAGAAGTAGACGTCAAGAGCTTTAAAGTAGTTACTGTATACATGCTCCAGGATTTAGAGAAAAACATGATCCTAATAAGAGAAATGGAAGATAGGTTTTTAAAAAAAATAAATGGAATTACTAGAGGAGAAGAACACATCATCTGACATATAAAATTACTGGATGGACTTACTAGGCGATTAGACATTGGCGGGGGGAAAAGTTCAGTGAAACTGAAGATATGAAAAGAGAAAAAATTCCAAAAGGAAGCACAGAAAGAAACAGACTAAAAAATTTTAACTGAGGCACAATTACCTGTGTCAAGATATACAGTAATATAATATAGAGATCCACAAGAGGGGAATTGGAAAAAAGAATTGAAGAAATAATGATCAAAAGTTTCTACATGTAAGAAGCTAAATAATCCCAAATATGTTAAACAACATCAAGTCATATTATAATCAAATAACTGGAAACTCAGGAGAAGGGAAATTCGTAGAGAAGCCAGAAAGAAAGACATGCTACCTATAGGTAAGTGAAGATGAAAATGATGGGGAGAAACAGTGGAAGCCTGAATCTGATGAATTAATCATTTTCGGTCCTGAAATAAAGAGTCCATGTAGAATTCTATATCTGATAAAAATGTCTTTTGGAAACTAAGGAGAAAGAAATTATTTTTTAGACCCAAAAAAAAGCTGACAGAAGATGTTGTTTGTAAACATATGATACAAGAATTAGTAAAGGATTTCTCTCAGGAGAAAGAAGGATGATAAACAGAAAGTTTGAAAACCAACACAAGAAGTTAATATGTAGGTAAGTATTTAAATGTCTTCAGGGGTGCTTGGGTGTCTTAGTCAGCTAAGTGTCCGACTCTTGGCTCCAGCTCAGGTCATGATCTCATGGTTCCTGAGTTGGAACCCTGTATCGGGTTCTGTGCCAACAGCATGGAGTCTGCTTGGGATTCTTTCTCTCTGCCCCTTCCCTGCTCACTGACTCTATCTTTCTCTCAAAATAAATAAATAAATAGACTTAAAAAAAAAACTTTAAAAATAGACATGCCAGGTGGCTCAGTCAATTAGGCAATGGACTTTGGCTCAGGTCGTGATCTTACAGTTTGTGGGTTCGAGCCCTGTGTTGGGCTCCGTGCTGTCAGCTCAGAGCCTGGATCCTGCTTCAGATTCTGTATCTCCTTCTCTCTCTGCCCCTTCCCTGCTTATGCTTGCTCACTCACTTGTTCTCTCTCTCTCTCTCGTTCTGTCTCTCAAAAATAAATAAACATTAAAAAAATTTTTTTAAACTTTAAAAACAAACAAATATCTTCAAAACTAATTGTTTAAATCAAACAAAGTATCTTGAATTTTGTAATTGAGGTGGAAGCAAGCTGTGACAACACAGCACAAAGGATGGCGTATGGACATTGGATGTGTATTGCTAGAAAGCTTTTCTTTATTCGACATAAAATAGTGTGATGTTATTTGGATGTAGACAATAGTAAGTTAAAGATGCTTACTATAAACTTCAGAGCAACTATGAAAAAATTTAGAAAAGATAATTCCACAGGGAAGAAAAAGTGTGATATCCAAAAACAATCCTACCCCACCCCCCACCAAAAATAAGAGGCAGGGAGAAAAAAGAAACAAAAAGCATGACAAATGGAATATAAGTAAATAGCAAGATGGTAGACTTAAGTCCAACCACACTGAAAATTAATTAAATGATCTAAATGTTACACTTAAATGCTGACAGGGAGTTGCCTCTGGCAGTTTGTTCTCCTCAGTGTTCCCTCATGTTCCCGAGATGCTGTGGTTTGGTCTAGAGTGAACGTGTCTGGCTGAGGCAGAGCTGCTCTGGGAGGAACAGCAGTAAAAGCCCGGCTTGAGAGACTTGCAGGAACAGACAGCAGCATGGCACCGGTTGGAAAGCCCACTGTGAGGGAGGCGTGGGGGCCACCGGCTCTCACCTGCACCAGCAGCAGCATAGGGGCAGGGGAGAAAAGCATGGTGAGGACAAGAGAATGGCAAGGAAGACCTGGAGGCTAATGCATGTGTCTGTAGGGTTTGGATGGGGAAAATAAGCCAATGAATCTTCTTGTGATGGAGAAGAGATGAATAGGCATGAAAGGCCAAAAACCAGACCAGAACCAGGGAATAATCTCAGGCAGGGATCAGCAAACTCAGTTCCATGGGCCAAATCCAGCCCCTAAAATCTAAGATCCATACCATCTGAATCTTAACAGGAAAAGTCGTGGCTTCCTGGTTGAGCACAGTCTGGCAGAAGTTGCTTCAAGGAGACCTCTGGCCGGTTCCACACTTCCCAGAAGCCCCTGCAGAATGGCTGGTGGGCCAGTGTCCGAAATCACACTCTGAAGTCCTTCCTGAGCTATTGCAAGGTCTTGACTTCCTTGACTCCTCTCAGCAGACCGTCAGCTACCTTCACAGCCCTCAGGCCTGATCTACCTTTTTGTACGTGGCTTGTCCCTTGTTTGCCAAGTCTGGCCCAGATATCCCTCTTTAATGAAGCCATGGTACTGATGGGAATAAAATGCAGATGTTGTCAGACTGGGGGCAAAGAACCAATTTTTCTACTCAAAGAAACCTACTTAACTATGAAGAAATAGATGGGTTACAATATAGAAAGGTAGAAAAAGATACAGCAGGGAAATACTATTCACCAAGAAGGAGTGGGAGTGGCTGTATTAGTAGAAGAAAAAGTGGACTTTGGGAAAAGCAATATTACTGGATATAAAGAGGGACATTTCATAATGATCAAAGGGGCACCTCAGTGGCTCAGCGGCTTAAGCATCTGACTCTTGATTTTGGCGCAGGTCATGATCTCATGGCCATGAGATAGAGCCCCACATCGGGCTCTGTGCTGAGTGCAGAGCCTGGTTAGGATTGTCTCCCTCCCTCTTCCTCTCCCCACCTCCCATACTTGTTCTCTCTCTCAAACAAAAAAATTAAAAAAGGAATTAATTAAAATAAAAAAAATAAGAAATAACAAACCTAAATCGTCATGCACCTAAAAACAGAGCTTCCAACAAAACACATAAGCTAAATAAAAAAGAAAATTAAAAAAAAATTATAGCTAGAGATTTCAACAATTCTCTTGCAGTAAGTCACAGAACAATAGACCAAAAAAATCAATAAGGGTATAGAACACTTAAAACAACCACAGTGTAACATAATTGATATTTCTACAACAACTCATTTAACAGTAGCAGAACACATTCTTTTCAGGTGCACGTGGTAAATTCTCCATAAACCAAGAGTCAATTAAGTTAAAAAGTTTAGGTACTACAGAGTATGTTCTCTGAGCCTGATGAAATTAATTAGAAGTTAATAGAAAGACATTAGCAAAATGCCCTAATACTTGGAAATTACGTGACACATTTTAAAATAGTGAGTGGCTTGAAAAGGTTATTACAAGGGAAGTCAGAAAAATTCTTTTATAATTAAAAAAAATTTTTTTTTTAAATTTATTTTTGAGAGAGAGAGACAGCGCGAGCTGGGGAGGGTCAGAGAGAGAGGGAGACACAGAATCTAAAGATAGGCTTCAGGCTTTGGGCTCTCAGCACAGAGCCTGATGTGGGTCTCAAACCCATGAGCCATGAGACCATGACCTGAGCCAAAGCCGGACGCCTAACCGACTGAGCCACCCAGGTGCCCCCAGAAAGTATTTTGAAGTGAATGAAAATAAAGACACAGCATGATCAAATTTGGGGGCTGTAATGGCTAAAATAGTGCTTAAAAGGAAATTTAGGGTTTTAAATGTGTATATTTGCAGAGGAATGTAAAATCAGTGATGGAAACTTTCACCTTAAAAAGTGAGATAAAGGAGATAAACTCAAAGTATAAGGAAGAAAAGAAATAGAGATTGGTGAAATGGAAAGCAGATGAATAATCAAGAGACTTAAAGCCAAAAAGTGGTTCTTTGAGAATATCAATAAAATTAAAGGAACCTTTAGCTAGACCAATTGAGAGAAAAAAAAGAAAAAGAATTAGAGGGCAGAAATTGCAAATACCAGGAATGACACATCTTGAGTAATAAATCTTAGCCTTGAAGATGGCCCCAACCACTCCCATCTCCTGGTATTCATACTTCTGGGTATTTCCTTTTTACATTAATAGAGACAACAAGCATGACCAAAGGGTACTGTGGAAATTACCAACTGTGATTCCCCAGACCAAGTCTTGAAGACATTGTGTCTTCTACTTTGTTTGCCATTGGCTCACTTACTCTGGGAGCAGCCAGCTGTCTTGTCCTGACCACAAAGAAGAGGCGTGGTGGCAAGGTTCATGTGACAAGGAACTCCTGCCAACAACCAGCCCTAATCTGTCAGAATCAGGGTGTGTGAGCCTCCCTGAAAGCCAAGCCTGCATTTCCAGTCCCCTTGCCAATGGTGGCAGCCTTGGCTGACATCTTGACTGCCACTTTATGAGAAGAGAGTCCCTGAGGCAGAAGCCCCCAGCTAACACACTTCTGAATTCCTGACCCAGAATCCAGGGACCTATGAGATCATAAAGATTTCTTTTAAACTTCTAAGGGTTTGTCTATGCAGCAAGTAGATCATGCCAATTGTATGGAAGGATAACAATTATTGTAAGCAACTTTGTGTCAACAAATTTGACAATTTCGAAGGAATGGAAAAATTCTTTGAAAGACAAAAATTGCCACAGTGTGGTAGGAAGAAGTGGGAAGTCAAAGAACCTATCCTTTTAAGTAAACTGAATTCATTAATAAAGATGTTTCCCCAATGAATCTTCAAGCCATGAGGACCTCTCTGGTGAATTCTATCAACTGTGTTAGGGAAGAATGAGTATCCATCCTACACAGACTCTTAGAGAAAATGGAGGAAAAGGGAACATTTACCATAATTTCATGAAGCCAGCATACTTCTGATATCACACCCTGATTAAGAGGGTGCCTGGGTGGCTCAGTCAGTTAAGCATCTGATTTTGGCAGATCCCCATCATGTAGTCATGGGTTTGAGTCCTACATCGGGCTCTGATCTGGAGCCTGCTTCTGATTCTGTGTTTCTTTCTCTTTCTCTGCCCCTTCTCCGCTCATGCTCTCTCTGTCTCTCTCAAAAATAAATAAACATTTAAAAGATCACTTAAAAAATCCTGATTAAGATATTACAAGAAAAAAAAACCGTATTCTTCATTAATATAGATACAAGCATCCATAACAAAAAAACAAATTGAATCCTAGCTAGATATGATTTTATATATTTATATAAATATATATATAACATAAAGTAAAAGAATGAACAGAAATCAGTGAAATAGAAAGCAGATGAATCATCTAATTATATAAACATGATTCCAAATTATGACAGGTACCTGACACCCAGAAACTTTCTCCATAGTGCCTTGTGACCCCATCTCACCAGTGGGATCCATGGAACTGGTGACGTTGGATCAGCCCAGGGAAACATCTGACCAGCTCTTTAGAATTTTCCATTTCAGAATATTCTGATCTGCCGCTGTTAAAGTATATGGCTTTGGACTCCTCAAACCATCAACCAATCTCTCTCTCTCACTGGAGTTTAAATAATGTGTCTTTATATGATGATTCATTACATCTATATATTTATTTTTACAGTTTCAATCACAACATTCAATGTGATACAATCAAAACAACTTCCCTAAAGAAACTTTTGAAAATAAAAAGTCTAAATGTAAATTCAATCGAAATGAGATAAAAACAAGCAAAGTTGAATGTTAATAATAAGAAGACTTGGCTTTCTGCAGGATTAAATTTATGTGAGTTGATTATTAAGTTCATTCAAAGGGTACATAACTGAGCTAGGAGACGGGGTGTCTTACCTCTGGGTCCTCATCACGATGGAGGTCAAAGCTGTTCTTTCGTTAGTGCGAGACTGATAACAGGGGGCTGCCCTCTGTGTCCCGAGAGAAAGAGTCGCCCTCATCTAATATTCATGGCTATGTTTAAAATGCAATGTTCCAACAAGGTATTTTTTTTTTTAAACACATGGGAAGGGAATTGAAATAACTCCATTTTTTTACTTAGTTTACGTTTTTTTTTCATTTTTCAAAGGATGATATGTTAATATTCACTTTAAACAGTTAAGTCTTGGCTTGGATTTTCAATAAAAGCATGTTGTGTTAACTGCCCGAGCCCTACACAGTCATAAGCTCACAGGTTGACCACACACAGGCAACAGATGGAATGTGTGGTGCACTTTATCCTGCCCGTCCGCGGCCCGTCCCTCACTCAGGGCCTCCAGTCCCTCCAGTAGGCTTGCCTTCACGGATGGAGGCACCATCTTCAGATGCAAAGCAAATGTAAAATTGAGAGATGGAACATATTAATAATCTGCAGTTCTCTGAATACAGACTCATAATGTTCTCAGAGGAGGAGGAGGAAAGGGTAGCACCTTCCTCATGCTCCCCCCACAGCCAGCGGCGGTGTGCACGTGCCCACAGGCACTTGGGTGTCTGCAGGACAGAAAGAGATGATGCAAGTCAGGAGTTTTCTGCCCTCACAAATCCCCCCTCCCCGAAATTGTGTCTAGTGCACGCCTGGCTCTAGTGCACGGGAGCCAGGTGAAGTTCACCTTCCCCGGAGAGTTCTCCTTCAATATTTTGTTTTCAGCAGCCTTATGGACTTGATTTTTTGTGCTCTGAGTATATGTATCAGAGTTGCTCCTATCCAGAACCTGCCTCAACTAGCTTAAGAATTCCCTGAGTGTGTTAACCGTTACCTTTTTAACTAAATTCCCCAAGAGTATCAACCATGAGATCTATATTTAAGAATAAAATGATACATATAATACCTAGATCAATCACTAGCAAATTCTTTTTTGCCATTAACACATTTTTCTCCTTCCCTCATTAGTACTCCATACATTTTCCTTCATCGTCTTCCTTTATTGTTTATTTATATTTATATTCTTTATATCTTCATTCTTCAGAAGGGAATATTTTCAGAATTCTGTCCAGGATCCTGCTTCTTCTCAGGGTCCGTCCAAGCTTGAGGCCTGACACCACGCCGACACCTCTCCGCTGTCTTCCTGGAAGCAAGTCACAGAGAGAAGAGCGTCACATGACAAGGTCGTCTGAGGCTTCGTATAGACAACAAGAAGGGCACGAGGTGTACAAAGTAAACGCTGTTCTGTTACAAGGATAGCAGCCGCCGAGGGAGGACATCAGAAAGCAGCAGCACTTCTCATGACGTGGTGGGAAGTCACAGATCGTCTTCCAGCAGTGCGCGTGCGTGCGCGTGTGCGTGCGTGTGCGTGCGTGCGCGTGTGCGTGCGTGCGCGTGTGCGTGCGCGCGTGTCCTACCGCATGCTATAAAGCAGCCTCAGCCTTTAGCAAACTGTTAATTCCAGGGAGCTGTCTGAAATTCCAGAAATAAAATTTCTCCTTCACACCCAGAGAAAGCTGGTTTAGCATCACCCACAAGCTTCCTTACAGGTGTAGATTAAAAGCTGGCACCGTTAGGGGCGCCTGGTGGCTCAGTTAGTTAAACGTCTGACTTCGTCTCAGGCCATGATCTCACAGTTCATGGGTTGGTGCCCTGCATTGAGCTTTGCATTGACAGCTCACAGCCTGGAACCTGCTTCGGATTCTGTGTCTCCCTCTCTCTCTGCCCCTTTCCCTGCTTATGCTCTGTCTCTCTTTCTCTCAAAAATGAATAAACAAACAAACAAAAAAAGGCTATCACTTAAAAAACCTGTATGGACTCTACTTTTTTCCTCCTTGATGCCTTGGACAATGTAAAGACCTAAAATCAGGACAGAGTAACAACTCTCATCTGTGGATGGATCCTTCCATTTTAGTCTTTGGAAAAAGAGAGGGAAAGCCAAGAGGAGGTAAAATTAGAAACCCCTTGCCTGGTTGGCGATGGGCACCCCGTCCTCCCTTCCCCGGGCCCCTCGTGCCCAGAGTGCTCATTTTGCCCCATGAGTGTCCTCTTGAGCCGCTCTGTGCTTCAATATTATCCTTCCCTAAAGGCTTGTCCCTCACTTGTCGAGGGAGGGAGACACATCTGACATTCAAAAAATGTGACTAGGACAGTTGCTTGTTTTTTCTTCAGATTGTATAAAACTGAGCTTTATAATGGTTTGGGGGGAACTCTGTTGGTAGAAAGGGACCGTTTTACATTACGTTGAAAACAAAAGTACACCCTAGTGTCCTGTTTTCCTATGTCTCCTCTTGGAGGCTGAGACACGGAGTCGGGAAAGGCATAGCTCTGCCACTTAGGAAAATCACTGTCCTTTCCAGGATCCTGACCCTGACAGGATAAAACACTTCTGACCACCTGGCTTTGGGCTCGTTCACAGGGACAGCTCCCACCAGAAGGAAAGAGAGGAAAGAACTCCCTAATCTTTACTTCTGGAGCAGCATAAGCCACGCTTGCAGGTTTCCGCAGCTCGGCCAGTGTGCACGCGGGAGGCGCAGTGTTCTTCTGGCCGGTGGCGGCAGACCCGCTGTCCGTGAAGGTTCTGCCAGAGCCCCCCTCGCGTGGGGCGGGGGGGAGGGGGGGCAGCGCGAGCATTTGCACTGCTCATGAGGCCCTTCTCTTCCTCACTTCAGAGCCATGTCTTTCGTAGGCAATGGCGCCCAACGCTAGAGATAGGGGATATTAGTAACTTTGTTCTCATTTTAAGAAAATCCGACAGAAATGTCTAGCTTTTTGTAAGATTATTTATGAATTGCTGTTTTCTTCAACTGCAAATCTAAGGCAGGAAAAGTCTCATATTATTACATTACTCTAGAAGTAACCTATTATGTTACTTCTGTGTGGGGCTTGTTGTCTCCTATTTTGCATTGAAAGCAGGACTTCTTCAGGAATAGTCACATTACTTGACATTGTTTTAACTTTTGTGCCCAAATTGGTTAATATTAGATACTTCTAGAACTCTCTCTTTTACTTTGAAGATGCTGTAATGTGTCAACCCCATGAGCTCAACATGAATCATATGTTTTGATATCACCACAAGAAACATGGTTGACAAGAGGCATTTGCGTAGTGACATGACAACACACTGATGTGAAAAATTCTAGTTCCTCCATTTTATGAAATGATGTTATTAGAAACCTTGCTCAGATTTTCTACAGGTATGTTCTTGCCACGGAGAACTGGCAATCAGTTAGGTTGTCCATGATTCTGATGGTATAATTTTATCAGTAGAAGCCCAGATAGATCACAAAATAAAACTGGTTCTAGTGTCTAGATATTGTCAAAGAATAACATTTGAATATTAATTATTTTATAACTCTTCCACCTTCTTCCTCAAACATTCTCCAAAGCTGACCTGGGTCTATCAAGTTATGTTTTTAACAATTTTCCTCAGTAATACAAATGTAGAAAATAGTGGTGAATAGAATAAATATTCTTGTCCTCATGGATCTTTAAATTCAAAAGAGAACAATAAGAAAAATAGAGCATCTCCAAAGCAGTGATGTAAAGAGAATAAACATCATCTACGAATCAATGCTGAACTATGTAGTAGAAAAAGCAAAACTAAGTTTATGGAAGGGAGTGAGCAAGGAGATAAGAGAATGGATGTTACTAAATGTTATTGGATCTTGAGGTTTTAAAATTAATTTGTTATAGCAATTTCATTTGAATTCTCTGACTCAAAACCACTACCTAACAATTTGGTGTCTCAAAATGATAGCGGCCATCTCATATGCTGGAGAACTGAGGAGATTCTAGAACACCTTTTTCCCCCCATGCATCCTTGTATTCTCTTCCTATTTCCTGGGGAAATTTCTGGCTTTGTCTTTAGACATCCTTATGCTTACATTACTCTAGTAGATTGTTATTCCAATGCTGAAAGCTGGAGGTTGGGAGGGGGTGTTCCACCAATTTTCCTTCCTGGGTGGGTCTAAGCAAAATAATTAATTTAGAATTCACAGAAGTTAAATATGGAGCACTTAATCTGTTCTAAGAGCAAATGCTTTAAATGTTAGCTCCTTTAATTATCAGAACAATTGTATAAGAAAGGCACTACTATTATAAGGATAATAGATAAGGAAACTGAGTTACAGATGTTAAGTCATTCTCCAAAAGCCATTGAAATTGTGATTGGAATCACCACCTCGTGACTTCCAGCTCCGATGGTCCAAAACCCCCACTCAGTAATTACTGACTTTTCCAATATATTGATGCACAGAAATTGTGGGGCAGATCGGCTCATCCATAAACTGAATACAATTTCCTTGTTTATTTTTTGTAGATCTTCAGCTTGCTGGCCTGTCGTTGAATAAGAGCATGGTGTCTTGGGTGACAAGCGTGTGATGGTAAAGGAGCAGGGAAATGACGTGGAGAGCACAACTTCCAGGGTTTCCCACCACTTTGCAGAGTAAGTGACTAGATGTAGTTCAACATTTAAAAATCTCATTCCCTTGAAGACATCTATGGCCTGAAATTAAATCAAAAGTTTTATTCTTTGAGAACACCAACCAGAACTATCAGTAGCATCTAGGTTCATGTTCTTGTATCTGAAATACCATTTTATGTGGTAGTGAGTAAAAATGAGATAGGATAATGAGATGAATCTACTAAAAGTCTATCCTAAAAACCACCAGAACTTTCCCTAAACACAGTGCCTCAGTCTAGTTTTTATTACATCGGAGGAACCACAGTTGGAGTTCCCAATTACTGCTGTGAGGTGAATTATAAAGGATCCCTGTACAATACAATTTTTAAACCTTTGGGTTGTTATGATTATTATTTAATGCTTATCAGATCAGCAGACCATACAATCTGCTGTGGATGACACACCTTTCATAGGGTGTGTTTTCCCATAAGGAAGATCATAAAGTCTTGGTTGCCTTTTTTTTTTTCTTTTTTGTATTTGGTTCACTTTTTGTGCTTTTCTCATGTGGGATGGGCTCTCTGAAGCTTGATGTTGAATCTCTGCCTTGAATTCTGAAGTGGTTCCACTAGGTTTGCGCAGATCATCTGCTGGATAGATCGGAAATCACATGGATTATATGTCTACATTGGTCGAAACTGGCAGAAAATTAACAAAAAAACTGATGTAAGCAAAATAGAAGAAACGACCCCAACACCCAGAGACTGGTTGAATAAAGGATGGTGCGTCCACACGGTGACACGTGCGTGGCTGTAAAATGGGATACCGAGAATTGCTGTGTGTAATCCCAGGACGTATTTTTAAATGAACAAAAGCAGGGTTCAGAATAGCGTTGATGATACAATCAGCATGCATATGTGTGTGCATACTTGCTTATATTTTCCGAAAGAAACTATGGGAGATTAATCCAGAAACTAATGAGCATATTCACCTGTATGAAGAGAGAGGAAGCAGGGAAGAAGAGACAGTTCTGGGAGCTAATATTCACTCTAAACATTTGTGTGTTACTTTGACTTTGGAGCGATGCAATGTCTTACAAAATAATAAAATAAAAAAGTGAATAAGCCAACCTATTTCTTGCTCTAAGCAAAACTAAAACTAATTTTTAAGATGTTCATTGGTTGGAGAAAAATTCATTTTTTAAAAATATTTTTATTTTTGAGAGAGAGAGAGAAAGCATGAGCAGGGGAGGGGCAGAGAGAGAGAAGGAGACCCAGAATCTGACGCAGGCTCTAGACTCTGAGCTGTCAGCACAGAGCGCGATGGTGGGGCTCAAACCCATGAACTGTGAGATCAGGACCTGAGTCAAAGTCTGACACTTAACTGACTAAAGCCACCCAGACACCCCTGGAAAAAATTCTTAATAACAGTGTGGCAATAAAATGATAAACAATGCAAGAGAGATGAGTCAATTTATTGTTATTGAGAAGAATCATGAAGAGGAGAACGTAGTCTTTTCTCTATGTTATTAGATTCTAAACCAGTTACTAAGGTTTTGATATTTGCCATGAACAAGATCTAAAATTACAAAATGCCTTTTTATCCTCTGGGTAGAGAAAGAAGCTAATCAACGTGTGAAGATTAGACAAAACTTTTTACAGGATGATCAAGTGGAGAAGGGAGGGATCTGCATTCCTGTTTGCCTTCATCCTATGCACTAGAGCCTAATGCATCCTATGCACTAGAGCCTAAAAGAGCCTAAATGTCCATCAACCGATGAGTGGATCAAGAAGATGTGGTATATATACACAATGGAGCACTACATGGCAATGAGGAAGAATGAAATATGGCCATTTGTAGCAACATGGATGGACCTCGAGGGTGTCATGCTAAGTGAAATAAGTCAGGCAGAGAAGGACAGACACCATATGTTTTCACTCATAAGTGTAACAGGAGAAAATTAACAGAGGACCATGGGGGAACGGAAGGGGGAGAAATAGTTGGGGGGGGGAGGCAAACCATAAGAGACTATTGAATACTGAAAACAAACTGAGGGTTGATGGGGGAGGGGGAGAAAGGAAAAGGGGTGATGGTCATGGAGGAGGGCACTTGTTGGGATGAGCACTGGGTGTTATATGGAAACCAACTTGGCATTAAACTATTAATAAAAAAAGAAAGAAAGAAAGTCTCTTGGAAGATAGCTGAATGAAAATGACTAGAAACTGCACTGTTCATTATGAAAATATAGCTGCTGCCATACTTTTAAATATTTTACTTGATTTTTTCCCAAAATAAATAGTAACTGTTTTCTGACACATTATCTTCTGTATAATGTGGAGACTTTGATTCCTGTTATACTTAGAAAATGGCCACAAAAGGTAAAATGCTGTACTGCTGCCCTTTTCCATAACTATGGGAATTTTTAAAAATTTGTTTTAAAAAGTCTAAAGTAAACGGATTGCCAGGTTTTAATAAGTTCCTTTGGTCTGAAAGTGGGAATAAATCAAAAACATTCGGAACCAACAGGATGCTGATAGTATTTGTTATTTTAAAATGCTTCAAGGCATCCCTGCAAAAAGGTTTAAAATTTGAAAACCCCCAGGGCCACCCAAAATGTTTACACGTTCTGTTATCAGAATGTAGAAATAGGTTAGTGAGGAGGGTCACATACATTTCAAATTAAACTTAATTTCTCAAGAGCCCAACATCCAATTCTGTTTTTCAGTGTAGTGTAAGAAATGTTATCAAGGTAAAAATTAATAAATTTTATGAAATATAATGGGTGTTTGACTCCTGATACACGTTATCAGTGATACTCTGTTTTTGTATGCAGTAGTTCAAAACCTTTGTTATATCCTGACATTATTCTAGTGCCAATTATTTTCCTTTGAGTGTGGGGATTTAGAAACCTTATCATTTCCCATAAATCTCATAATCCAGTTCTAATCCCAGAGATTTATCCATAAGAACTAAATAGCGGTTTGATAACTATTCCTCCCCTATTATTGTCAAAATGAAATAGCCCAAGATAGCAGCATCCTAAGAGCACTTAATGCAGGAAGAGAGGCTTCTCTGATCCTTCTGCTAATCTTGTATTATCACAGAACAGGAAGATCTAATATAAAACATGTTTAAAAAAAGAAAAACAACCAAAGCCACCCAAAGAGTTTAGATGTTGTTGACCTTGGCAAATATAAGCAGAACATAGATCATAAGGACCAGGAGGGAAGGTTCCTTACTGCGCCTCAAGCTACACAGTTACAACAGGGCCAACTTTCAGTGACAAGGATACCAGTCTGTGGCCGTGACTCACGGAAACAGCGCTGGAGCTCGGGAAAGTGTAAGAATCATGCTGGGACATTTCATATACAGAATAGAACGCAGAATCAGCGACGCTCTCCTCTTGCCGGTGATAGAGGCCAAGGCGATGGTCCCAGGAGGCGTGAGGCCTGGGTGATGGATTCCTCCTTCCTGCTCTGAGAACCAGCCCCTCACTTCCTTGTTTTCCTCATCTCCTTCACTGGTTTACTGTGAAGATTTAAATCATGCCTGCACTTGAAGACAGTTCCTGGGATGTAGTAAGCTTTCAAAAAAAATATTATCCAACGTTCCTTTTTGTCAAGAGAAGGAGTAGAAGAAATGAAGCATATCACCAAATACTATAAAAAATAATATAGGTTTGTGGCAATGATGCTCTTTATTACTGTTTTATAAATATGTCGCATGATGGATGAGGAGAGACATCATAATCTGCAGGGATTGTACATAAAGAAATGTTATTCTATTGATGAAGATTGAAAAATATAACTATTATTTTATAGTCTTATAGAGACCTTAAAAAGGATTTCAGTCAGATTTTAGGGCGCTGACTTGGTTAAGAGTGTTAATCCAAGAAGGGGGCGCCTGGGTGACTCAATTGGTTAAGTGCCCAACTTCGGCTCAGGTCATGATCTTGCAGTTCGTGAGTTTGAGCCCCGCGTCCAGCTCTGTGCTGACAGCGCAGAGCCTGGAACCTGCTTCAGATTCTGTGTCTGCCTCTCTATCTGCCTCTCCCCTGCTCATGCTCTTTCTCTCTCTCTCAAAAATAAATAAACATTAAAAAAAAAAAAGAGTGTGAATCCAAGAGAACTTTCCCGGTGGTAGTTTATATATTGTACTAGGAGCTGCGGATGCTTTCATCCACATTCCCGGCCTCACCTTCCTTCTGAGGTCTCATGGAAATCTCTGCCCAAGGGCTTTTCCTGACATGCTTAGGCTTGAGAAGTTGATGCCCTAGCAGCAGCCTCTGGGCCATGATGGAAACAAATTGGGGGGCAAATAACCTGATTTCCTCCCCTCTTTGGAAGAAGTCCTTAGGTATGTATCCAGCACCTGCCCGAAGGTCTTTAGCAGTAAACGGTCAATAACAAACCCTGTGGTACCATCCTCCCCTTTTCTGCCTCACTTCTCCGTGCACTACGGTTCCTTCCTGTGATCACATCCCAAACCAACAACTTACCCTTCAGTCCCTCTCTCAGCATCTGTTTCTAGCTCAACCCCAAATTCCCTTGGACTCCAGAGCCCTCGGGGAAGTATACATAATGAGGTTTTCAAAAGGATTCGAGGGCCGTTCTCTCGGGAGCAGGAGCACAGACCGTACCCGGACCTTCAAAACTACCTTACGTTCTTCCAAATACACAGCATTTGCACGCAGTTTAATGGGAATTGATCTCTCCTATTAGACGTGACTCCAAGGAGAGGTACGACTGGAGTCCTGAGCCCATGGATTCTCCAGCAGCTGCCTTTTGTTGTCCGGGTCCATGAAGAAGAAGACCGTGAGAAAGGAAACTGTAAAGTATGCTGTTTACTATTTCAAGTCTTTGGCTTGCAATCCTCAGTGCTGAGTGCTCAGCTTTTGTGCGCTGGGCAGTGCTGGCTCCTGCGGGAGGAAAACCCTGTCCTTCTCTCCAGTCTCATCTTTTTCCCCAAGGAGGAAAGGCAAAGAGTTGAATTGTTGAGATTGCAGGGGTCCCCATCAAAGCTGCCTTTCCTGGGGGTAGTGACTTATCTGCAAAGGAAACTCCGTTTCTCCATTTCTCTCTTGGGCCAATTGCACTTGCCTTTCATTGTTATGGGGAGTTCTGAGACTCTTGTTTGAGCTTCGGGAGAAAAAGAGCAGGATGACAGCCTTCTTGATTCAGGAATATTTAGACCTAACTTGTATAGGAAAAATAAAATGCTTCCACATGATTCAGCTTTACTCACTGGCGTTCTGCTCTGGCACAAAATCCTAGCTCATAGGAGAGTACTGTATTTCCTACATCGCCACCATTGTACGTGCAGGGTCTTCAGAGGAAGAAGCCTGGCTAGCCAAGGAGGAATCAGGGGATTTCAGTGTTCTTGGAGTCGCAGCTTGATGCAAATCCTGCATGAGATCAATCTCTCATTTGCTGGAAACCTAAGGGCCTGGGTGACTTCATTTGTATAGACTAGACAGATTAAGGGAGTCTAGGCTAAAAATAGGCTTTATTTACTTCTCCCTTTTTATCCACATCCAAACTCTGGCCACTAATAGGCCACTCAGATCACAAGAGGCAAAGGTAAATAAACCTAACCAAAATGACACAGAGGGAGAGTATTTTATACTCTCATATCCAGAGCACCGCAGATACCAGCTGGGACCGTCTATCCGTAGGCTTCTGCGGTGCCACAGGGAAGGTTTCTCAAAGGGGGGTCTTTCTCATCCGTTGCACATGTGCGTATTGAGTACCTCCTGAACATGAGAAAGGTCACAGTGAAACAATCAGAAAAGTAAGTGCCTGTCTTCATAGACTTTACCCTAATCTGGGCTCATTTTAGTACCAAAGTGAAAAATCAGTGAGGAAAGAGAGTTGTTTCAAGTACAAAAGATCACCAGTAAGCAGAATTTAACTCCTGCACACGGCAGAACGACGTGAGGAAATTCTGCTGGACCGAGGTTTGGCTCCAGTGCTCCTTAGCTCCTGACACAGAGCCAAGGAAAGCCACTCTTCCTCCCACACGACCTGCATTGATTGCTCCTGGCAAACTTCCTAGAGACTGGAGGTGAAATAGCCTGAAGAGGAATCCAGCCCTGTGCAGAGCAGAGAGAAGAAACAAGTCATCTGAGACCTGGTTGCCATCTCTATTCCGTGGGATTAAGTGATTCTGAAGCCCGCACTCCTTAGGGATTTCTTTTTATGTGAGATCCTATAGTAAGTGCACCAGCACTGTAGGGGGGGGGGGGGTCTGCTTTTTCCAGATACAATTATGCTAATGGACTTAGAAGTTGATATTACAGTCATAGTCAGAAGTCCCCAGAAAACTGGAAGTTATTTGACATGGGTTTATTTGGTCATCCGGTGTTAAAGGGAAGGGCATCTCCATGGTATCAAGGGGTGGTGGCGTGGCATCCATGGTGGGCAATGGTAAACCACTGAATCAACTTTCATCTGAGGTGCCCATCAAAGGCTAGGAATTGAGGGGCCGGGCTGCCACTGCCAAGAGACAGCGTTTATGCCATGATTTTATTGACAGTGAAAAGATTAAAGATTAAAGAAAGACAGCAATGAGCTAAATTTTTCAAGTTCTTGACTCAATGCACAGACTAAGTCTCAGGGGCTTCTTACGATTGCTAGATGAATCTCTCATCTTTTCACGAGCCCTGAAATAGCTGAAAATTAAATATACTGTGTGTTTTTGTAAGCGTGAGTCTCCACACCAGTATGCTTTGCAACCTCTGCAGAAATCTGATGAGACAGCCAGGGCAAAGGTTGATAGTAATGAACTCCTCACACTGGAATGGAGTTATCTAGGATGGATTTATAGGAGTAAAGGCATCCAGGCATCTAACTCCAACAAACTTTCCATACCAGGTGAAGTAACTCCTTGCTCCTTTCTAAGAGCCCGTTCCTGCCTCATTTAAAGACTTAGAATCTTACCAACTGGAGGGAATTATATTGCAATGGGAAACCAGTTAACCTCATCATCACACTGTATTATATCTAAATGTATGACTAAATTAGATCCTACAACTTGGGGGCAGAGGATGGGGATGAGGGATTACAGTGTCAAGACCAGTACGATGTGACTTACCCACAAACAGAACTGAGCAATATTTGGATGCACATCAGGAAGGATCTGGGGAACATGTCTGTGCCTGCTTGAGCAAAGGGGGAAAACAGAGTTTCACACTGGGCTAACTTTATCTGTATGAGTGCCAGAATTTTGGACGCAGGGTGACTTCAACAGCTGGAAGTAATGATAATGGTTTGGTTGAGTGACTAAAATAAAGTCTCAGGTGGCTCTTGCTAAATTAAACTGAGAAGGCAGAAAATGTTTGGAATGAAATCAGTAAAGAAATCCAAAGGTACTGGGAGATAAAATATGTCGGAGTAAATTTAACGTCTGTGTTCTCCCTGCTCACTTTGACCAGACAGGGCTGGCTCTGAAGACCCAGCATCCACAAATGCTGTGAGAGCTGATCTGCTCCCAACTGACCATAGGCTAGAGCTGCTGGAGGGAAACACCACAACTGCAGTGACTCCCTGATTGCACCAGATAAGGTACGTTCCTGAAGTAACAGAATCTGAGTTGTCACAATTAATCCCCCAAAGTGAGATAGATGTGCTCACCATAATAGGCATCAGGCACGGTGCGGTTGGGTCTATAAGGTCCATCCATGGTGATAGCTGTATAACCTGAGATTCTGAGGGTGAAAACAGATGGTGAGTCTATTAAGGTCCTACTTGATTTGTACAGCTGAGCAAGGACAGGCCAGGTGAGCAGAGCTCTGGCATGGATGTAATCATAATGGCAACCCTTCCTGTGATTCTACACTCAAGGTCCTTTGATTGAAGGAGAAACTGGGAGTGCATAAGAAAAGCTGTGCAGTAGCAACCCACTAATATTTTTTGAATCTCCTGATTAGCATTCCTCGGAGGACTCTATAGTTATTTTAAGAATAACCAGAAAAAGAAATGGGCAGAAGACATGAATAGACACTTCTCCAAAGAGGACATCCAGATGGCCAAGAGACACATGAAATGATGCTCAGCATCACTCATCATCAGGGAAATACAAATCAAAACCACACTGAGATACCATCTCACACCAGTCAGCATGGTTAAAATGAGCAAATCAGGAGACTATAAATGCTGGCGAGGGTGTGGAGAAACTATTGTTGGTGGGAATGTGAACTGGTGCAGCCGCTCTGGAAAACAGTGTGGAGGCTCCTCAAAAATCTATCAGTGGAACTCCCCTATGACCCAGCAATAGCACTGCTGGGGATCTACCCAAGGGATACAGAAGTGCTGATGCAGAGGGGCACATGTACCCCAATGTTCATAGCACTTTCTACAATAGCCAAATCATGGAAACAGCCTAAATGTTCATCAACTGATGAATGAATCAAGAAGATGTGGTTTATATATATTGGAATACTGCATTGCAATGAGAAAGAATGAAATCTGGCCATTCATAGCAGTGTGGATGGAACTTGAGAGTGTCATGCTAAGCGAAATAAGTCAGGCAGAGAAGAACACATACCATATGTTTTCACTCATAAGTGTAACAGGAGAAAATTAACAGAGGACCATGGGGGAATGGAAGGGGGAAAATAGTTGGGGAGGGGGGGAGGCAAACCATGAGAGACTCTTGAATACTGAAAACAAACTGAGGGTTGATGGGGGAGGGGGAGAAGGGAAAAGGGGTGATGGTCATGGAGGAGGACACTTGTTGGGATGAGCACTGGGTGTTATATGGAAACCAACTTGACAACAAACTATGTAGGAAAAAAAGAATAACCATAAAAAGGAAAAGGGAGATGCCTAGATCTTTATGGTCAAAATGTCTTGAAGTTGTAACCTGTCTAACCCTTATTCTTTATAGACTAACCTCCTGCACATCTCTCTGGACATAGCTATCGTCACAATTTCCCAGCAGTCAAGTCTGGTGGTACTGAGGCAGTGAACTCAGGCTACAAGTTCTAGACTCCCGGCCCCTGATCATACCAGGGTGGGGACTTAGAGGCCAATAACTACAAGGTTTGAACACCAGCCTTTGATTATGCCAGGGTTGAGGCTGGTACTTCTCTAATCATGAAGCTTAAAAACCCCAAAGTCTGAAATCATTGCTTAATATCATTTGTTGGGTCTTGTAAGATCTGTCTGTGCTGTTCCACAATTCAGAGGGCCACCGAAGGTCACACACTTGCTGTTGCTTTTACCTTGTGAGTTTGTCCAATGAATGCTGTCTCCCAAGACAGCATTCAATCCTTCACCCTTTGTGCATAACTAGATGCTTACCCACCTAGCGATCCAGACACCCAAGGGCAACCTTATAAACTACCATAAATAACAAGAATTGACTGAAAATGTTTCCATTGACAGATGGAATCCACATTGTTTTCTTGACCTATTATAATTCCTCTTGTGAAATTGGATGATAATACCATGTATTTCTTAGGTTGTTTTGAGGTTAAATGAAATAATATAGGTAAATTTCTTTAAACAGTGTATTGACAGTAGTAAAAATCATGTAAGGTTTGCTATTATTATTGTTAGGAACAGCCAAGTGGAAGCTTCTGGGGTTTTTCCCAACCACAAATAAATCAAAGGCATTATTGCAGACTTGGAGAAATTACAAATATTTGCAATCTCATTTAAGGCTTGAGAGATGTAGGGGTGGAGATTCTCTAAGCTGTCCAGTTCAGCTAGAAAAAAAGACAAATTGATCACAGGAAACGACAATAGATTATCAGAAGTTTAATCAAGTGGGGATTAAATATTGCAATTTTGTACAAGATGTGGTCTCTTCATTGGAACAAATCAATATGGCCTTTGCTGAACACCCACTGATTTGACAAATGCTTTTTTCTCTATCACCAAAAGCAGTAAATCACAGAAAGTTTATTTTCATGTGACAGAGACAGCTGTACATCTTTACTGACTTGTCACACGGTTGTATCACTTTTCCGGTTCTGTGTCCCAAGTCATTTTGCGAGGATAAATAATTACCTCATCAATGCTCAGGACTCCATCCTGGCCATCACCCTACTGACATATAGAATGGAAACATAGCAGGATCCCTATTACCTTGGTAAGATACATGCGGACCCAACCTGGAAAATAAATGTCACAGAAGTGTGAGCATTTTTCACTTCCATAAGGCTTATGAGAGTCCTGTGATCTAAGGTAGCTCCTCTCCAAAATGGAAAAAAAAAAAAAGAACCTCTTTGATTTTGAAAGAAAAATAAATCATAAAAATAAAGCTGACCTATATACACTGGCCCCAAACAACTGCCAGTTTGACCCAAAGAACAAGAATGCTCCCCTCTTGGTGCAGATGCCATGCAAGCAACCTTTCATCTGGCCCTTCTGGCTCAGTGGGTCCTTCACATGCTACATAGACCCTGTTCTGAGAGAGACAGATGGAGCGCTGATGATTTTGGAAGCATGTCATGCTTTGCTACAAGTAAATAGCTCTTGACTTGCCTCTGAGCCTGACTAAATGGTCAAGACCTGCCTGTAATGTCTCTTATGACCATTAGATCTTGGCTGTCCCCTATCAGCGGAATGTTATCTGCCTCCTGTGTCATAAATTTTGGTATTCATAATGGCTGAGTTTTACGCTTAATAAGTGTGTGAGCTTGGGCAAGATTCCTTGCTGTGCTTTGGTTTCCACATTAACCAGAGGTTGATGATAGTAAATACTTCTCAGTGTTTTGGTGGGATCCAATGGTTTGGCACCTCTAGAGCACAGACAGTCATTTCTGGCACAAAATAAGGGTTTAGTACATGTTAACTGCTTTCTTTGAGGAGCAGGACATGTTACCCTGTAGAGCCCAGAGTCCCCCATCACTTGGGATGGTGATGGTTCACTCCTGCACCCAAACCCAGTTGCTCTTCATATGGGGGCCCACAGCGCCATATAGAAGTTCCTAATTCAGTGGAAGTAACCTGTCCTGGAAGACATCCTTACAGAGTATTTATCTTAAGCAGGTGCGGCAGTGCCTTCAGGGGTTAATTCCAGGGCTGGTGGGGTGCCTTCCTCATCGATGTCTTCCCCCCATGAATGAGCAGAGCCATATTTCCAGGTGTGGACCATCTTGTCTCCAAAATGAGGACACCTTCCTAGAGCTGTGGTTTGTTCTGAGCGGTAGGTGTTCAAAATGCAACAATTTGCCTTTTACTTTGAAGGAAAAGTCATGTTCTCGACCACTGGAGCCCCTAAATTTTTCCTGAAGTGACATGTCTCTGAATGTTCATGGAACTGTTGTCCTGTCCTCTGGAGCAGTTCTGTGTCTTCACGAAGCCTCCTTGCTCATCTTGTGAAATTAGCATGATGTCACCGATAGAGTGGGTCAATGTCTGCTTTGTGGACGATCCAAAAAGCCTAGATCTCTTCAGGCTATATTATGACAGAGTAAGATCATCAAGAAAGACTTGGGGAAAACTGTGAATGTTGTGACTTATTTTTTTTTTACAAGAGAAAGCTAATGGTTTCTGATGTTCTTTGTTGATTGGGAAGGAAAGCATGTATTAATACATTACTAGGGGCATGACGTATAGCTGAGGCCATTTTCATCTGCTCTTGCAATGATGCTAGCCCTGTCTGGCAAGTGGTCAGCCTATGACTTGAAGTCTATAATCATTACCAGGATCCATACATTTCTTGCAGGGGCCAGCCAGCCAAATAAAATGGAGCTATAGTTGACACAAGGACCTCACTGTCTTTTAGCTCTATGAGGGTGGCACAAATCTGATATTCTTTTTGTCATACATCTTCTATTTACTCTCTTGACTGGGTGGGAGTGATGTTGGAGATTCCCTAGTATAGCTCTTACCACTCAGCCCAAGAACCCATTGTGAAGGTCACTCTGATTTTTGAGCAAGTCAAATATATACTTGGGAACTTTAGAAAATAGCATGGGGGGATTTATGGATCCATAGCCTTACTATAGGTTGGATTTATTCCAGGAGTCTTTATTATCTAGACACCATATGTTCCCATTATAATAGGGGGGGCCAAAGGGATAGTTTAGTTATCTGGGTATCCATATCAACTCAGACCTGTGTCTGCCAGTCCTTGAAATACCTGAGTATTGCCTTCTCCTCAGTGAACTGTTACCTGAGTAAATTGCTTTAAGTGGAGGTGTGGTTACAACATGCATTTGCCATGTTTTTGTGGAGTTTTGCCTCCTATGGACACAGCCATCTCTTCAGTTAATGGCCCCCAGCTTTGAAAACTGCCTCAGGATTGTGGTTCTTTATAGGGAGTGACAATCTCTGTCCTCTCATCCGCTCTTGCTTTCTTTTGATTATATGTGAGAGAACAGCCTCATTGGTTGCACATCTGTCTTTCTGCTAAGGAAGCCATGTCCTGTTCATCATCTCCATGCCTCCCCATGAAGCATATCTGATCAGCTACCACTGTGACCTGGATTATGATCATTGGGAGCCCCTGCCTCCCAGATTCTGGTATTTAAAAGTCACTAATGGGGCACCTGGGTGGCTCAGTCAGTTGGGTGGCTAAGTGTCTGACTCTTAGTTTTGGCTCAGGTCATGATCTCCCAGTTCGTGAGTTCAAGCCCTGCATTGGGTTCTGCGCTGACAGCTGAAGTCTGCTTGAGAATCTCTCTCCCTCTCTCCCTGCCCCTCTCCTACTCTCTCTCAAAAATAAATAAACTTAAAAAAAATAAGTGTACTATAAATTTAGAAACCCTAGCTTTATTGCTTCTGGCCTCAGCATCTCTGTTGTTTTTGCTGAGGCAAGTTCTGTTACAGCACCTCCTCTCTTGCACAGGGTGGTCACTGCTGACTCTTAGTGAAGCTGATGCCAATGTTCTCAGCTAATTCTTGAGCCTCTCAGTCTCCTGTGTCCTCTGAACTTTCCTAGGTTGGGGGGGGGGATGGGGTGCAGGAGGAGGGCAACACCAGATGACTTGCTGGCCTCCCCTAGAGAAACGAGACCACTCTAGCATGGTCACGTTTCTGAGCCTTTTAATCAG
Organism: Helogale parvula; assembly: GCA_004023845.1. Lineage (NCBI taxonomy): Eukaryota > Metazoa > Chordata > Mammalia > Carnivora > Herpestidae > Helogale > Helogale parvula. Next base: position 190,670 of record PJEM01001854.1, read on the forward strand.
TTCCCCGCCATCTGCCATAGCCACTCAGGAATTTCAGGTGTGTTCACCACGCCCCATTCACCACCTGGGAGGGCTCCTAACAGCAAGTTTGCACCACCCTCAGAGGGTCCTGGCAGGGTGTTAAGGCCCGCATCACAGGAGAGTGCTCTAAGTCAATAAACGCTCCCTTATTTTCCAGTCCCCTTGATCAAGAAACCTCTGAATCCAATCCCTGGGGGACTGCCCTGACTCCCGCTGCCCCAGATCACTGCTGGGATGTGCTGGCTCAGCACTGAGTTCCTTTGTGGCAGTGGCTCTATATACCTTTAGGACGGCTAGCACATCCCTGGCTGGGTTACGCTGTGGCTTTTCTAGAGTGACGGGCAATATTGTGAGAGAACTTCTGAGGATCTGCAGGGGACCAGCTCTGCACTTTCTCCCTCCATGGGAGTTGGGCTAGTTCTCGATGGGAGGGCTGGTTCCCCTGTGCAGGCCCTGAGGGTTCAGAAGGATCTGGATGCTGTTGGGAGAGGCTGTGCATATGTGTGAACATTATGTCCTTTCCACTCAATTTTGCTAGGAGCCTAAAAGTGCTCTAAAAAATGAAGTTTATTAATTGAAAGAGCCTTGGGAACCCAGACCTCAAGGGACACCTACCCAGACATTCCCACTTCAGTTGCCGGGGTTCCAGGCCTCCCCAGCCTGCGCCCCAAATAGCTCGGTAGACAGACCTGCTTCTGCTGAGGCTTCAGCTGTCTTTGTAGATGAGCAGCTCTGATGGAAAGCCTCAATTTTGTCTCAGGCCTTTTCTGTTCTTGGAAGAGAGAAAACCGGTTTCTTTTAGGCTACCAACCAGGACTCTTGTCCTCACACCTGATTCTCAATTACTGGTTAAATAGTATCAGCTTTTCATGGGAAAGGACACCGCCATGACTTAATGGCGACCAACTGATTCCACCGTTCTTTTGCACGCCATTTCTAATTCTTCTTAGATTCACCAGTCATAGCATTTCCTGCTGCAAGAATACTCTCTTGAGTCACGTCAGTCACTCTTTAGTAAGTGGGCTGTCTCTTTGGGCCGGGGTCTGTGCGTGGCTCACACACCTCTTGGGATGGGATCCTCATTATCAGGCATATGGTTGGCCATCCAGTCTTGGAAAGAGTCTTTGCTGATGTCTTTCTTGGACTATTGGAGTCAGTCAGGTTCTCGGGAAGCAGACCCTGGGATGGAGACAGAACTACCGAAGGCTTTTGTGAGAGGAAAAGGGAGGAAGCAAGGTTGAACTGTAGGAGCCACCAGGCCTTGATGCGTCTAACAAAATCCCAGCCCAGCCACTGGGGAGCTCCAGAGCAAGGTCCGCCGGGTAGACAGGTTGCCAGTTGGCAGGAAATGGTGAGGACTTGGTACTTGAACCTCGCTCCATCTTCACTCATCACTTGGGAGCATCCTGAAAGTAGCGGCCGTGGTGCAAACACCATCCGCTGACTGCACGCCCTGTGAGGTCCATCGACAGTTTGTATAATGGAGTCAGGACATTGCTTCTCCAGCACGAGAGCTTCCCAAGACTGGTGGCTTCAAATTGATAAATCATTTTATTTATTTATTTAATTTATTTATTATTTCATTTGTTTATTTTTTATTAATTTTTAAAAAATATTTATTTTTACTTGAGAGAGAGAGGGAGGGAGATCATGAGTGAGTGAGGGGCAGAGAGCAAGGGAGACACAGAATCCAAAGCAGGGTCCAAGCTCTGAGCTGCCAGCACAGAGCCCGATGCGGGGCTGGAACTTTCCAACTGAGAGATCGTGACCTAAGCTGAAGTCTGCTACTCAACCAACTGAACCACCCAGGTGCCCCTTAAAATAATAAATCATTTTAGCATCAGTTTATTCGTAAGGAACAAAGAACCATGTGAGTCGGTGTTACAGTGACACTTCAGATATTTGTTTCATAGTTGCATTTCATCTTATTTCTTCCTTATAAGTGGAGAATCAAATTACAGATCTATTCTGGGAAGTATTTGGAGTAATATTAAAAGTTACTATACTGCTTCATCTGTGTACTTTTCCAACTGCCTAGATAAGCATCATCTCCTCTGGGCCACAGGACGGCCCAATCAGGTAGACGGAGCAGTGGCAAAAATTCTCTTGGTCTGTTTTTTTGGGTATCTTGCAACTTCTAAAGATATTTTCATGACACCAGAAAATTACAAAAAAAAAAAAAAAAGAAAAGAGTAATATGTGACCTGAGATGCTCTTAGCTGCTCCAGAAGTGACCCAGAGACCACGAGTTTAAAGACTGAAGTACCAGCACACTCTTCTTTTCTTTTATCGAAGGATAGTAGACAGACAGTGTTACATTAGTGTCATGTAACAGCATAGTAATTTGACAAGTCTATACATTAAGCTCTGCCTACCGCCATATTCTTAGTGACACTTCTCTCATTTGTTTCAGTTTTTTAAAATTTTATTTGTTTTTTACATTTATTTATTTATTTTTAAGAGACAGAGAGACAGAGAACAAGGGCAGGGAGGGGTAGAGAGAGAAGGAGATACAGAATCTGAAGCAGGCTCCAGGCTCTGAGCTGTCAGCACAGAGCCAGATACAGGGCTTAAATTCACGAACTGTGAGATAATGACCTACCGAAGTTGGATGCTTAATCGACTGAGCAACCCAGGTACCCTACATTTCTTTCAGTTTTTGTCATGACTTTAAGTTCACATGAATTTGATGTATTTAAAGGGAATGATATTATTTGTTGGCATTTGAATTTTAATATAAAAAATCCAAAACATTAGGAAATTTGATAAAACATAAAATTCCCTAATTATATCACAAATTTTAAATTTCTTTTATCACCCAAGCTTTATTTAGGTACGTTTTTTATATTACTGCAAATATTTGTATATATAATTCTCTACTTTGCTTTTTTAAAACTTAATACCATTCTAAAGAAGTTCCAAGCTCCATAATTCTATAGTTATCATTACTATAATGTTTAATGACTGTCTTCCATGATATCTACTGTTTTCAGATATTTTAAACCTGGTTTAAATGGGCATTTTTAAAATGAGTCTCATAGCAGATAGACATTTGGGGACATATAAAGTAAAAAAGACATTTTAAAATAATGTATTCCCATTTTTTTTAAACTGGACCAAAAACATACGGTTAAAAATCATTTGTAATGTAGTTGTTCCGTGAGACTTTAGCGTTCTCATTGACCTTTCAGCCGCTTCTAAAAATAGAAGACTTTATCAGAGGTGTAGCCTGTAGACCTATTTTTACACATACAGCGTCATGACCTAAACTTAATAAAAATCAAACACAAAGAGTTGAAAGTGGGAAGCTTCTTTGCAGAAATTCCTCTGGGGCTATATCCTGCCTAAACTCTATGAGAAGAATTCCCACAGAAATCAGGAGATTAAAATAAATATCAATAGCAGGATACAGTCCAAATTATGAACAAAAAACTTTAAACTTGACAGGTTAATTGTTTTTCAGAATGACTGGAATTCAGGGGCAGTATTTTCATGAGAAAAAACCAGCATTTTGGCTGTAGATAAATCTGTATCCAACATTTTGTATTGTGGGGCCTTATCTATGGGAATAACACCCACCCGTTGCTTTACGGCACTGGTTTCTGCTGTTTTGAAGGGAAGTCTCCAGAGGAGGCATTCTGATTTTCCACGGGTGGGTCAAATTTCCAGTATGCTTTCTTTTCAAGTAGGACAAACTGTAGATAAGTGAGAGAAATGTATTTCTAACACTCCTTGCTCAGCCACATTATTTGATCCTGATTAAGAAACAAATTATACCCCAAGGGAAAGATTCAAAGGTAAGATTGGGCAGAAAGTGGTCTGAAATGTTACATACAAGTCCTACAAAATGTTACAACTTGTACGAAAGTATACCTAGTGTTCAGTTCGCCCAGCGAGCTTCTCATCTGGAACTCTTGAGTAGTGGTTTGTATGAAAGTCAAGTTCTGCATTCCTTGTTGAACTTTGCCCGCCTGTACCACACAACCAGTGCACAGACCTAGACATTTAGAGGCTTCGGTTAGCCTCTCTGAGTCACTGTTTCCTTTTTTTGAGAAAACAGGGTAATAATGCCTTTCTGTGAAATGACAGTGAGATTCAAAAAGAGCAACACAAGCATATGAGGGTTTCATTTTCGAACAACTACAAGGCACGAGTTGGTTAGTCACGGGCAGTGACTCAGACTCCAGGCGTGACGGGTCCAGCCGCCCTAGGAGGCCTGTGACCTTTCCTCATAAGGTGGTCCCCACAGCTCCAGATAATGTGTCCTTCTTCAAGACTGGTAAAGGAATGATGTCACTGATGCCTGTCCCTTTTATCAGAAAATTAAAGACATGAAGGATTTCCCAGAAGCTGCCTTGCATCTATCAACATGTGTCCTGTCTGGAACTGTATGGTGTGACCAATCCTAGCTGCAGAGGAGACTGGGCGTTAAAGTGAAACATTTTTGGCACAAGCAAAATTGGAATGTATAGCCCTCAGTATGCTTTCTTTAAATTCTCTTAAAGGCACTTATAACAATCACAGTAAGTAGATACCCACTAACCTCCGTGACATCAATAACCATGCTTGTTTACTTCACTCCTGTAACTCTGCTGTTGGGCGTTAGCTGTATTAGACCACCTTACATAGCAAGGTGGTTGGCACATAATATTCGACCAGGAAACATAAGTGGCTGGTTCAGTAATATTCATGTCAACAAGGGCGTTCAATTCAAATACCGTCAAGTGAGTGCCTATTACGTGAGGGCTGTAAGAGGTGTAGTGATCCTAATGATATACTGAAGGGGGCGATCATCTGATGGGCGGTAAACTTGAGTCCAACCAACTATAATACCAGGCTGTAAGTGTTAGGAACATACTTAGAGATTTAAATGAAGTATTCTAGAAATATAAAGCAATCGCGATCATTTTCCATTAGAACTTAATTAGAGAGTCAACTGGAAGATTGAAGAACACAGGCAGAGAGAGTCCAAGAGGAAAGGACAAATTTCTACAGGGGTAAAGACAAAAATGACGGTGACAAGGGATTCCCAGGTGGCTCAGTCAGTTGAGCGGCAGATTTTGGCTCAAGTCATGATCTTGTGGTCTGTGGGTTTGAGCCCCACATCCGGCTCTTTGCTGACAGCTTGGAGCCAACTTCAGATTCTTGGTTTCCCCCTCTATCTGCCCTTCCCCGTTGCTGCTCATGCATTTTCTCTTTCTATCTCTGTTTCTGTCTCTGTCTCTCTCTCAAAAATAAACATTAAAAACTGACAGTGACAAGACTTCACAAAGTAACTAATTTTTGTGGAAGTGGAAGAACAGACTCATGAATGAAGCTTCAGAAAGCAGTGACAGGAATGGTTTTGATAATATCTAACAATTAAAAAAGAAAGAACAGGGGTGCCTGGGTGTCTCCATCAGTTAGGACTTTGGCTCAGATCATGATCTTGCAGTTTGTGGGTTCGAGCCCTGTGTTGGGCTCTGCGCTGACAGCTCAGAGCCTGGAGCCTGCCTCAGATCCTGTGTCTCCCTCTGTTTCTGTCCCTCCCCCACTCATGTTCTGTCTCTCTCAAAAGTAAACATTAAAAACATTTTTAAAAGAACATAAACAAGACTTCCTTTATGAAGTTAAAAGATTCTAGGATGAAGATAACACAGAAGAAAAACATGGAAATTAACTGAGCTATCTAGTCCCCTTGAGATTAAAGAGTACTCAGTTGAAATAGAAGCAATGTTTTTTTTCTGTGAGACCCGAGATCTTGAACAGTAAAAAATAAGAAAGAAAAATTAAGTAGCAGTGGAAAAATGATACTGCCTCTGATTAGCTTCAGAAGCTGGGCAGGGATTGAATTTGTTATCAAGGAAGCTGTTAAGAGAGCCCCCAAATAAATCAGTTTTGTTCTAAATGCACCCTAGGTTGAAAATGGTCTGATCAAAACTTGTTTCCCGTGCTGTGTGGGATGAACACCTCCATCTAAAGCTTGTTAGTGTTGTTATATTAGTTTCTTTTAATATTGGTTTCGGCATATATTTTAAGATGATTGAGGCAGGTAAATCTGTTTGAGATTAAAAACCTGCTGCTAGCTCAAGGAAAGTCATAGTAAATGAAATGTCAGGAGGAATTCAGTGTACATGTTTGAGCTTGCAGAACAGCTGTGTTCAAAGGAAATTGAACTGGAAAAAATGTTTGTTTCAATATGGCCAATACAGGACTAAATTAGATAGTTGATAAGCCCTCTTGTTCAGTGTCCGCATCATCAACTGTTACCAAACATTCCCTTTCTCTGATAAGAACTTGTGTTTATTGAGCACTTATTATATTCCAGCCACTGTGCCAACTACATCACACATTTTCTTGTTTACTTTTCACAGCAACCTAGTGAGGTAGAAACTTTCTTTTATAAATTCTCCTTCAGCAATGAGAAAACTGAGAAGTTACAGTGTGTCCGTGGTCCCAAAGTTTCTAAGCAGAAAGACAAGACTGGACCCAGGATTCTTTCTCACTGGTAACCACCCTCTCGTGTACTATTTCTGTTGTTTGGATTCATCAGGTATATTTTTTAAAAAATGGGTGAGGGGAACTTGGAGGATTGGCATACACTTGATATTAATATTCATGCTTCTATCTTTTTTAATTTTTAATTTTTTAATTATATAGTTTATTACCAAGTTGGTTTCCATATAACACCCAGTACTCTTCCCCACAAGTGGCCCCCCCCGAACACCACCTCCCTTCCCCTTCCCCCCTCCCTTTTCAGCCCTCAGTTTGTTTTCAGGATTCAAGAGTCTCTCATGATTTGCCTCACCCCTTCTCCCTAACTCTTCCCTCCCCTTTCCCGTTCCCATGGTCCCCTGTTAGGTTTCTCATGTTAGAACTATGAGTGACAACATAAGTTATCTGTCCTTCTCCGCCTGACTTATTTTGCTTAGCGTGACTCCCTCTAGGTCCATCCATTTTGCTACAAATGGCCAGACTTCATTCTTTCTCATTGCCATGTAGTGCTCCATTGTATATATATACCACATCTTCTTGATCCATTCATCATGCTTCTCTTATTCAAGTTATTAAATTTAAACTAAAGTGCCAGCCTCTCAGCTCGTGAAGAAAGTCTTCCATTAAACATTTGACATAATTCAGGGCACGTGGGTGGCTCAGGCAATTAAGGGCCAGCTCTTGATTGCAGTTCAGATCATGATATCATGGTCAAAAGATGGAGCCCGGCATTGGGCTCTGTGCTGAATGTGGAGCCTGCTTGGGATTCTCTCTCTCCTTCTCTCTCTGCCCCTCCCCTGCTCTCTCTCTCTCTCTCTCAAAAACAAGTAAATAAACTAAAAAAAGAAAACAGTTGATATCCCTTTTTTTATTTTGAGAGAGAGATAGAGAGAGAGAGGGAGAACATGATTGGAGAAGAGGGACAGAGAGGAGAGAACACAAATGGGGGGAAGAGGGAGAGAGAGAGAGAGAGAGAGACATAATTCTCTGACATAATTCTATAGGTACTTTCCACCACTGAGTAAGTTTACTTCTGTCAGGAACTTGTTTTCAATATTTGAAAAGATTTGTGTATTCTGCTAGGGAAATATAAAATACATTCAATGTTACAGTAACTAAGGGTTTAAGGACTACATTACAGTTCCAGTATCAAATATGTTACCTTTCATATATTCTCTTTAATGTTTAATGTGGAAATCTTGTTTGATTTTCCTTCTTTGAAAGGGAACATTCATTTCCTAAAGTTATAAATCTAAGTATTATTACATTCCGTGTAGCAAAAGGTTTTGAAATGAAAAAGAAAATACAAATAGGATGCTCCACAACAACGGAGCCCAGGCTTGAACACTGTTATTCATCATTTTTAACGGCGTTGCGCTGGAATCCCGTTGGTAGAAACACAGCCTTCTCTCACTCAGTAGGCCCTTCTGCGGTCTCCACAAGCAGCTCCTCCACACGGAGCGTGGTGCTGGGAACTCTGTGACAGGGACCAGTCTCGAGGGTGGTTGGTGCTGCCAGAGGAGTCAGGGCACAGAGCAGAGAGAAACGGGGACCTGCTGGAAGCAGAGAATGAGCTGGAAGCTAGGAAGTGTCTGAAAACTTAAGTCTATAAAATGAGACAGTGCAAACACAGGAGCTAAAGTTAAATACAGTACAGAGTACCTGCGAGCCATCTGGAAAGTCGAGCCCAGGTTCCCCTGGGGCACAAGATGCGAGGTACGGATTCTTTTACGTTGGCATCTATATGCGGGGACAGAGATCAATTTCAGACACTTAAAGTTATTAAAGTCTCATTTTCACAACGGAGCCTCTCAACAGTGGACCATTCAGCTAATGGGATAATTTAACCAAGAAAGGAATTTATCCAAAAAAGTTCCTGAAGGACTGATATAAGACACTTTTTACCGAGGCAACAAAACCAAAATCTATTAAATTGGACCATGGACATTCTAGCAAATCTAATATTTAAAAGTATTAAAAGATTTTTTTAAAGCAATATCCACGGGGACTTTTATTCCTTGACCTCACTTTGCCCCTGGATCCAACATTCATAAATGTTAAATGGTGGAAGCCAACAAAATGTTTGAATTACTTTCAGACGACACATTACACACATAAGGCAGAAGGAGAGAAGGTGAACTCACACTTGCCTCAAGTTACAGACTCACTAAGTGGAAGCTAAATGGAGAAAGTGTTGGTGGGAATAAAGCTATCTTAAGGAAATCACCTGTGGCGCCTGGGTGGCTCAGTCAGTTAAGTGTCCGACTTCGGCTCCGGTCATGATCTCATGGTTCGTGGGTTCAAGCCCTGTGTCAGGCTCTGTGCTGACAGCTCACACCCTGGATCCTGCTTCAGATTCTGTGTCTCCCTCTCTCTGCCCCTCCCCTGCTCACACTCTGTGTTTCTCTCTCTCAAAAATAAATAAACGTTAACAAAAATTAAAAAAGGAAATTAACAATTTCAGGAAATTTCTTTAAGGTGTAACAATCCTCTGGGTAAAACAAAAAACGGTGTGAGATCTTGCCCCTAGTGAATTCTTACACGTAAAAGCAAATAGCCGCCAGGATACAGTCATCACGGCCCCTAGACCCTGGGCACCCTCTGCATGTCACATCCCACACTCCTGCTTGACGTGGCATGTGATCTGTGCGTCCTCTGGCCTTCGCATCCACCCTGAAGAGCAGCTGCTAGTCCTTCCTGAAGAGAGGAAGGTGTAGATGCCGCAGAGACGGCTTTGGTGAGATTCCGTGATTTGCCCGACCTGGGATCAGAAATCATCCATGCCTGGCTCCAATACCTGATGTTTGAGTACAGGATGGATCGGTCAACATTAACTCTACTTTCCCCCATGTTCTTTGTGGCTTTGTAAACAAGGAAAATGTATATGCCAAAGGGACATCCTGTGAACACTTGAATCGTATATTATTAGATGGAGATGAAAGCATACCATTGATAGGGAATTTTGTATCATTACCTTTGGACATTTCAGGGTATAAATCATTTCAGTGCTTTGAATTTTGATGGAAGTGTTGGTTTCCCTTTTCTAACTGCCGTCTTCCTTGTCCAGGTTCAAAACAAATTGAGAACTAAGATGAAGAGTAATATATATGGAAAATGAAAACGTTGCTTAATCTCCATCCTCCAACCTGCCCCCCCCCCCCCAGAGAAAAAACAACCAAACACATCCAACAAGTGATGAAGGCTAAGGTATAGGGCTAAGTAAGCCTGGTAAATGAAACCAGAATTAGGCTTACCCTTCCACTCAGGGCATTAGAGACCACGGGGTTTTGGGGGAAAGCCTGATCCCAGAGCAGTAGAGAGAGTCTATATATTGGGAACCAGTAGCTCTCAAGAGGGAAAATGCTGGGCTGGCTTTGCCCGCCCAGTGCTTTCCTTGGAAGTCTATGAGTCAGATAGGCCACTCCGCCCCTCAGGGCAGAGGAAAGGGGCAGACAGGCAGACAAGAGATAGGTTTTATGGTAAAAGAACTGACCTCAAGGAGGGAAACATAGGTTCCTTTTAATACCCTCCAGGTTTGTTTTGTTTTATTTCTCCTACCAAACTGGCTTAGGTGGCCTGTGTTTGGTTGTGGCGGTGGGTAGGGGGTGTCTCTCTGTCCAGGAGATGAGCATTCTACCAGGAAATGAGCAGTCTACCGCATTCACAAGCCTGTTCCTTACCCTCTCTCAAAGACAAATCACTGTTCCTTTATTACTGTCTGGGCACCACTCATAGAAAAGATACATTTTGCCCTGAGACAACTCTGGAATAAGTCTTCTACTTTGTTAGTTAATCTACTCCAGGGCTATTCTAGATGAAGTTGAACATTTACTATTTCTATTTTCCATCCCAAGAAATGTCCAACCATGCTTTCCAACATAACAGATCACTGGTTCTACACTAGATTTACTGTCATTATTAAAAATAAAATATACAAACGCTACAATAACATGCCAGAAAACCAACAGAAGCCCTCTTTTGCTGTTAGATTCACAGAAACAAAGGGCCACACCATTAAAATTTTTAAAGAAAGCAATGTTTAAAATTTAATTTTCTGAAAATTTTTAAGTGTTTATTTTTGAGAGAGAGAGAGTGTGTGTGGGCGGGAGAGGGGCAGAGAGAGAGGGAGACAGAGTCCGAAGCAGGCTCCAAGCTCTTAACTGTCAGCACAGAGCCTAATGCAGGACTCGAACCCACAAACACTGAGAACATGACCTGAGCCAAAGTTAGACGCTTAACTGACTGAGCCACCCAGGTACCCAGGAACCCCTAAAATTTGATTTTCTTGATAACATGAGTTACAAGTTAGAATTTAAAGCAATGTCCAGTTTTTATTCTGCTAGAGGTGTTTCTTAATTTATCTGGAGAGATGAGAATGGGGGTTATTTCCTCAGGATCTCATATATTTTATTAATTTAACACAGGGTATCTGCTCATCGCTCTAGAGGCCACAGAGTTACTAGAACCTGCAGGCCTGTAACTGCATTGCCCCTGTATATCCCAACTTGAAGAAAAATGGGCAACTGTCAGGTCTTAGAACATTTTTTCCAGGTAAAGTCCCTTTAACTCATTGTTTAATATTATCTAAAACTGTAGTAAAACTCAGTTACTTCTAAGTGAAAGAAGACATATTAATTTATCTATTGCTGCATGACGAATCACCCCCAGAAATCAGCAGCTTAAGACAACCAGCACATCATCTCGCAGTTTCTGTGGCTTAGGAGTCCAGGAGCACTTTTTCTGGCTGGTCCGGACCCAGAGTCTCCCATCTGGGGCTGCAGTCATCATTCCAAACTCCCTCACGTGGTAGCAGGCAGCCGACAGCCTCCCACTGGCCACTGGCCACACTCCTCACTTTGAGCCTCTCCATAGGCTGCCAGAGGGTCGGCAGGACATGGCACTTGGCTTCCCTCAGAGCCAGTGGTCTGGGAGAAAGAAAGAGGAAGAGTGATACTGTACTGTCATTTATGTCCAAACTTCTGAGTCATACACTCTGTCTTCTGTCTTACTCAGTTTCTTAGAAATGAGTCACTCAGGAGAGCCTGGGTGGCTCAGTCACTTAAGCATCTGGCTCTTGATTTTGGCCCAGGTCATGATCTCATGGTCATGAGATTGAGTCCCCCACAGGGCTCAATGCTGAGCATGGGGCCTGCTTTAGATTAGATTCCCTCTCTCCATCTCTCTCCCTCTCTCTCTCTCTCTCTCTCTCTCTCTCTCTCTCCCTCCCTCCCTCCCTCTCCCCATTCCCTGCTCATACTCTCTCTATATATAAAATTAAAAAGAAATAAATGAGTCACTCAGTATAGTAATACCCTCAACAGAGAGTATTATATAAGATTTTTAGTACTAGGAGGCAGGGAACAATTGGGGGCCATCTTGGGTTCTGGTTCCCCCCAAAAGGTGAATCTTAATTAAAAGTCTTAACTTATTCTCTCACCAAGATGCCACTGGTCAGTGAATACAAAATAAGTTGAATCTATGACTTGTTAGTTTGAATTTAATAAGGGTAAATCTCCTGCAAAAAAGATTTTTAGGACAATGCGCCCACCATTTCTGGTAGAGAAATCTGCCCAGGAGGCATATCTTCTTAATTTCCATTTCCACTTTGGGTGCCATGTTCTTGGCACTTGGGTGCTGTGGAGACAATTCTGTCTGGTCATAGAGTTGCCATGTGTCTTGTAGAAACACATTGTCAATCCTGTGCCACAGGGACTGATGCACGGCCTCTTGTGATAGAGTTACTTAAGCCCAAAAAATTTACTTCTTAGTGATGGCTTTGATCTTATCCCTCTATTTATTTCACCCAGAAAAATATTTGCAACATTTTCCTGAGATAAAACTGCTGTGGATGTTTCTGAAGCCTGAGCCACTTGGGCTCTGCCGTATGCTCTGCAGGACACTGTCTTTCCTCTGCTTGTGCATTCTGGAAGTTTCTCAGCCAGGTTCCCTCATAATATAGCAAGACCATTGAAAGCCTCCTACAATAACTCTATCACCTTGGAACCTATCCTCTGTTTCTCTGAGTTGTGTCCATGTGAGTCTGTGGACATCCTCAAATCCATGGTCCTTTTCTTAGCCCTGACTAGAAAGAATAATTCAGGGCAATTGATCATTGGTCCACTGGGGCTTAGCAAAGCCTTGCACCGAGAATGTAAAGATAGAACATCAGAAGTACTCCATTTATGTGTGAAATTCAGCCACCTTGTAGTTTAAAAGTAACTTCATATCAGAGTCCACAAATTTGTGAAAAAAACTCCGGTTGTGTCGATGATTTCAGTCTTACCTTAGCTGCCCTCTCCATCTGCTGTGGGTTTTGCATGCATATGTTATATACAAGTGTATTTCAAGGTCAAGAAGCAAGAACTTTGGTTCTAAACTGCCTGCTGATGCTTTTCACTGCCTCAGGCATCTCTGCCCTTTAGACTTACCTCCATAGAAAGGTGCTTTCCCAAACAGAAATATACCACAGGATGCCTTTATTGACCCAGATGTGCCCTGAGCCTAAAGCCCCATGCTGCAACAGTTAAAACTGGTCCAATAGAAGCCTTGACACACCTCAGAGTATTCCATGCAAAACTTATGGTGAGGATTCCAAACCTCGTAATTCCGCATGTCTTAGCCCCATACGGAATTTCCTTCTCTTCCTCAGCTTTGTCTCCTTGCATCTCATTTCCGAGTTTCCAGCCAATACATCATGTGTTGGTGTCCTTAACGCTCTGTCACAGAATGGAAGGCCCCCATCATGATAGAGGCTGGCCCAAGAAAGAGCCTCCGTGACTGTGCTCTTTCTGCTCAGACGCGGGTTCCCAAAGTCGTAGATAGACTAGATGGGGGCTGGGTGTGCCCAGATGCTACCCGGAGCTTGTGTCTGACTCGTAAATGGGCAGAAACAAGCTAGCAGTGGGTTGCAACTAATTGGATACCCTCCATAGTATGAAAACACATATGTTTTCTCTTTAATAAAACAATTCAGAGCCTCTCTCAGGCTGAAAGGAGAGAGATAACTCTCTTAGACTCGGAGTGTGTTGAATGTTCTTGTAAAAGCATAGCTATTGTCTTGTAACATTTCCACTGTGGGATTTGAGGAAGAAAGGAGCACATTCATCAGAAAAGACTCAGTTTTGTGAGAGAATGGTACTCCTCTTCCTCACCTGCCCTCCTCCCTGCCTCTCCCAGCCCCCTCTGCGGATTGCCGGCTTCTCCCAGCCACCTTCTCACATGTCACGGGGGACCTTCTCAAGGCCAAATCCAACAAGCATCCCTCACCTTCCCCTCCAACGTGACCTTGCTTTGATATTTGAGACCCAGCCTTTTGAAATGGTATGTTTTATTTTTCAGTATCTCTTTCTCAAAACTCTTGTCTGTCTGGGTTTCTTTAACCCTGCATCCCCCAGAATCTTCAGCTAGATTTCTGGAAGCTCCTTCCATCTCCTGAGAGTCCTCATCCTTTGTGCATCCACAGGTGTGGGCTCCTGGGACTGGTGTCTCCGAACCATGTGCCCTACCTTGGCTTTGCCCTCTGCTGTGGCTTCTGGAACTGTCCTCACGAGAGCCACTCACTCGCTCTAAACTGAACTTCCAGCTTCCTACAGAATATACATTCTTTTCAATATTCACAGTAAATGTATCCAACACATTATACATTATAGATAACATAAACATATTATAAATTATAGATAATTTATCTGCATAATTTATATCTAGTTATAGTATATATAAAATATATATATAAATTTTTACCAGAATCTGCTCTCCTTCATATATTTCTTACCTCTGTCAATCAGATCTCCATTCTTGAAGTCCCTGATGCCAGAAACAATGTCATCATCTTTTGTTACCACTCCCTCACTGCCCATGGTCACCAGGCGAGGGTGTGTATTACAGGGATTCGTCATACTCTGGACTCGGTCAGACCTGGGTTCAGTCCCTAACCTACCATTTCCTAGCTATGTGACCTTGAACAAACTACTTAACTTCTCTGAGCCTCAGTTCTCACATCTAGAAAACAGGCATAATAAACAGAGTGTAGCTCACAGGGCCATTGGGAAGATTTAATGAGACGACAGTGCGTCGGGTCCTTAATCCAATAATGGGTGCAGAGAAGTCAGCCTGTGTGTGTTTCACTACCATGAGCATTGGTTCTAACTCTGGACTGTCCTTTGATTGTGTGCCCTTCCTCATTTCTGCTGCCACTGCCTTCGTTTATTTCCTTTTGTTTTTCCCTGTGGATTATTGCATCTGTCTGCCTCCTTGTTTATAGTTTCTCACCCTTTAAGCCCATCATTCATACTGTCACGCACTCTCTCTTACTAACGCCCACAGCTAGTCATGCCACACTCTCTTGTGTTAATGCTCCAGTGACTCCCCATCCTCTACAAGAAGATGTCCAGTCCCTCACACAGCTTCAAGGCTCTGGGTCATCTGCTCACAACCTGTTCTCCTCATCTCACGTTTAGGCTGCATTCACACCGGACTCTTGACTGATGCTGGGTGCCCTTTCCTAAACCCATGACTTTTCTGCAAACAAAACAAAACAAGCCACAAAATCCTCCCTCAGCCTGAATTCTCTACCCTGTTGCAGGTTTAAGCTAAAATTCCTTTCCCTTCCGCTTAATTAGCAGATTCTCCTCTTACTGTTCTTTCTGCTTTTTAACCTCATCATGGTGGTTCTTATGTTCATTTCTGCAACAGCACCGTAAGGTCCTTGAGAGTGGAGACCTCGTCCAGTTCTTTGGACACAGTCATAACAGCCAACTAGATCATAGCCCATGACGAGGAGGCACCTATGGATATGAACTTGTAACTCCAATAATCATTCTAGGTTAGGATCATTAAATTGTGGATTCTGCTCCTTTGCCAAATTAATATGTTTATGTTTTGATAATTTGCCTCTCTTTTACTTGGACGGTACTGCGCGGGAAAATGCACGGCCCGTTACTGGCAGCGTGCCATGCTCGCCCGCCTGCAAAGAACAGAGGGGAAAGTGGGAGGCATCCGTTCACAGTAGTGTAATTAAGATGTTAACAATTACATCTGAAATCTATTGGCTACTTGTGATACGTAAACAAATCAATATAAAAATTTTTAATTAAAATAGCAAGAATGGTAACAGCAAGAATCCAGATGGAAGGTGTTCTCTGAAATCAGTATTGGTCTCTCACCCTCTAAGAATCGTTGGTTCTAACTTTCCTTAGAAACAGGTACAGTGAAAAGAAATTCGACTTTATTTAGTGCCACATAATCGACAGATACCTTTCCAGTGTTCATGCAGTTTTATTTCAGAGTCTCATTTATTTCTTGGTTTTATTGAAGTTCTAGGCCAAATGTGAGCCCTGTGGAGTTAATGAACAGAAGCCTCCTTTTTTGCCTCTATTAAAACTTGACTCTAAGTTATATAACAGTGAACACTCCTCAACTTCTTAAGCAAGGTGCCAATACAGCCTGCCCTACTTAGAAAATTAAGAAAGGCGTCTCGGTGTCATGTACTGGAGCCATTCCAAATCCCTGAATGCCTGCTAATATAGTCTTTTCATTTTCAAAATAAATGAGAACTCCATTCACTTGCTTGAAACACAATTTGTTTAAACCTCTTCTTTCAAACATTTATCACACCCCATAATTCCTCCCGTGATATGGGACTCCTAATTTCCAGACACATCGTCAAATATAAATGCTGGTAAACATATAACTTTCTTTTGTGTCTCTGCTTAATTTTAAATTTAGGTTATTTTCTAAATATAAAATTGATGCATTTTAGAAAAATAGGGAAATACAAACAAAAAGAGAGGAAATATTTGTTTTACACCCAGATGTATCTACTTTTTCTATTGTAACTTTTCTAGATATTTTTCTATGTGTTTATAACCTTTTATATACTTATGTTCTGCTAGAATCTTCTAGAGTTATATCCTTACTTTGTCATTTAACATCATAACACATTTCCCCACATTAATAAAGCTAATTGTATGCAAAATTTAATGGTCATATGAATACGGTTGTACCTTTAGCACTATGGGTTTGAATTGCATGGGTCCATTTATATATGGAGTTATTATTATAAATACAGTACAGTACTGTAAATGCACTTTCTCTAATAATTTTTTTAATGTTTATTTATTTTTGAGAGAAAGACACAAAGCATAAGCAAGGCAGGGGGCTGGTGCAGAGAGAGAGGGAGGCACAGAATCTGAAGCAGGCTCCAGGCTCCTAGCTCTCATGACAGAGCCCTATGCGGGGCTTGAACTCATGAACTGCAAGATCATGAGCTGAGCCGAAGTTAGATGCTTAACCAACTGAGCTACCCAGGTGCCCTCTTATAACTTTCTTAATAACATTTTCTTTTCTTTAGCTTACTTTATTGTAAGAATACAATATATAATACATATAAGGTACAAAATATATGTTAATTGACTGTTTATGTTCTTGGTAATGCTTTCATTCAACAGGAGGCTATTCATAGATAATTTTGAGGGGAGTCAAAAGTTATGTGCAAATTTTTGATTGTGTGGAAGTCTGTGCTCCTAACCTCTATGTTGTTCAAGGGTCAGGTGTAAGTAACCATGTTTTAACCATACCTATTATTGGGTATTTTAGTGTATTTTAAGGATTTAGAATTATAAATAACGATACCCTCAGCAGTTTTGTGTCATAAAACTTGTCTTCACAAGTGGGATAGATAGAAAATCTGTTGTTTTTGTAGCTTATGGGTCTTTCTGCTTCATAGACATGGAAGCCCATTTTTTGTGGGGAATCCATTTCATTACATCATTGAAATCAGTGTCAGCCTTTCAGTGAGCACACAGTGGTGTGGATTTCAGCACCCCGTTTTCCTGGAAACTGTGACTGGTTCAGGGAAAACACAAAGTGCGGGCATGGCAGGCAGAGAATTTTCTAGGTGGAGCTCTTCATTCAGACTAATTCAGTTAGTTTTCATCCAGAAGTCTTCATTCAGGCTTCATCGAGTTGCTAAACTGATAGGCAACTTTGCTCAGTAAGAGTGAAACTGCCTGAATGCTGGAGAAAAAGACAGAGCTCTGAACTATATTCCTTAAGCCTTGCCCTCCTTATAAAGCTCATGCCACTCTCCACTCACTAGTTTTTAGTTGTTTGCACCTGTTATTATTTAAATGTAAGCTAACTTCAGCTTGAATACCACTGCAAACCTGAAATAATCCTGACTCGTAAAAACTGGACCTTCGCAGGAAATTGGCAGGGTGGTTGATAAGCAGCCCAGACTCTCTCTTCCACAGACACCAACTCAGCGCCATTTCCTTTGTGAGAAATCCAGAAACCAGCAACAAGACAGACATTAAGCAACTAAGAAATGACAAGAGTAAGCCCTTCCTTATCAATAATTCCTTTAAATGTAAATGGATTAAACTCAAGCAAAATATATAGAGTGGCTGAAAGAATAAAAAAAACAAGATCCAACTATACACTATACACATGAGACACACTTTAGATTTAAGGGCAGACATAGGCTGAATGTGAAAGGGTGCAAGAAGGTACTCTATGCAGATGGTGGCCAAAGGAGAGCAGGGCTGGCCAGGGTCATGTTAGGCAAACTAGACTTTAAGTTAAACTGTCACAAGAGGCAAAAATAGGACATTATATAATGATAAAAGAGCCAATTTACCAGGGAGATCTAAACATTATAAATATATATACCACCAACATCCCAGTGCCTAAATATATGAAATAAATATTGGCAGAACTGAAGGGAGAAATAATAGCATTATCTATTATATATTAATATACATCTATTATTATAGTAATATATTACTATATAGAGAGATGTTAATGTATCTATTACTATAGTAAAAGTAGGCAACTTCAATACTCTATTGTCAATATGGATAGAACATTCAAACAGAAGATCAAAGAAAAAGAAGACTGAATCAAAACTATAGGGGCTCCTGGGGAGCTCAGTTGATTAAGCATCTGACTTCGGCTCAGGTCATGACCTTGTGGTCTGTGAGTTCAAGCCCCGCATCAGGCTTGTGCTGACAGCTCAGAGCCTGGAGCCTGCTTTGGATTCTGTGTCTCCCTCTCTCTCTGCCCTTCCCCCACTCATGCTCTGTCTCTCTCTGCCTGAAAAATTAATGATAAAAGGAAATTAACTAAAAAAGAAACAAAACTATACACAAACAGACCTCACAGAAAATTCCATCCAAGAGCAACAGAACACATTCTTCTCAAATGCATGTAGGACATTCTATAGGATAGAGCACACGTTATATCACAAAACAAGTCTTAACAAATTGAAGAATATTGCAATCACATTGAATATCTTTTCTGACCACAAAGGAGTAAATCTGGAAATCAACAGAAAAGGAAAGCTGGAAATATCACAATAATACAGAAATTATATATCACTCTTGGACAACCAATGGCTCAAAGAAGAAATGAAAAGAGAAGTTAGAATATATCTTGAGACAAGCAAATGAAAACATAGCACCAGAACTTATGGGATATAACAGAAGCAGTACCAAAAGGAAACTTTGTAGTACTAAACACTTAACATTAAAAAAGAAGAAATATCTCAAATGAACCATGCAACTGTCCACTCAAGGACATAGAAGAAGAGAGGCCAAGATGCTCCCATGATTTCCCCAGCTCTTTGTCAGAGAAAATTTCCTATGTGTCAAAGAGCTCAAGACTGAGGAGAGAATGATGATCCTCCAATGAAATGAAGAGACAGAGATTGGAGTTCGGGGCATCTATAGCAGCTCAAATCTGTGGAGCAAGGCCCTGAGAGGTGTGCAGAGAGGTGACTCTAAAGGGTCGTGGGGAGCAATGTCACCCACGAATGGAGGATGGACTGTGCATATGAAGGGGGAAGGTGTGATGGGGTGAGAGTAGAACAGAGGTACTAGAAGAGAGACCGCTCAGTGTCAGAGAAGAGAAGGACTTCAGGGGACCTCAGTATTGACCTTCCTGATACTCTTGGCACTTTGCCAAGGCAATGGAAACAATTGCCTGGCACCAGCCAGATCCCACAGAAGCTTCCCAGTAGGTTTAAGGACTAACCCCCTCAAGTAATAACTTCGCTAACCCCTCAGGTAATATTGTAGAGCTACCTTAAAAAAGCCTAAAATCATGTCTTAGAAAGACTTGCAACGAAGACAATTTGGAGAATTGACTTCTCTTGAATTATAGAAATTGAGAGAATCTTGGGTTTTATGCAAACCTACATTAACAAAATAAACAAACTCAAGTCCACACAAGTTTATCATAATAGTTGGTAATTGAACTTCCTACTAAAATAAGAATGAACATATTTCAGAAGATTTTCAAAAATTTCAGTCTCTATAGTGTAATAATAAATCCAATATATTATTTAAAAAATCACAAGACATTCAAAGAACCAGGAAACTTTGATCCATAGTCAAGGGGAAAAAAAAAATCAATAAGAGAACCAATCTGACATGTCTTGGTTGTTGAATTTAAGCAGATAAAGACCTTAAATTAGCTATTGTAAGTTTCTCTTAAAAAGGTAAATATAGTCTTTTGAGACAAAGGGTAGGAAATCTCAGTAGAAAAACTGAAACTGTGTAAAAAAAAAAAAAAGGAATCCACTGGAAATGCTGGAATGGAAAAGTGCAAAAACAGAAATAAATTTACTAATGGGCTCAAGAGAAGATTCAAGATGGGGAAAAAAGAGTAAACTTGCTGATAGGTTAAAAAGAAGAAGAAGAAGAAGAAGAAGAAGAAGAAGAAGAAGAAGAAGAAGAAAAGAAATGATTTCAGCAACAGAGATAAAACATTGAAAAAAAAAAGAAATCCTCAGGGATGGAATGGAATGGTATGGAAAGAGATGCAATAGTCTAATTTATTTTTACTTGGTGTCTCAGAAGAATAGACTGGGATTGGGAGAGAAAATTGTATTTGAAGAAGCAATGTCCAAGAACTCTTCAAACTTGAGACACTGACAAATACTCCCATAAAGCTCCCAAGCAGGGTAAATATGAGCGAACCAGACTGGAGCACATCATAGTCACACTACTAACAACGAGGGGAAGAGGAAAATCCTGAGAGCAGCCACAGTAAGGAAGAAGGTGTGTACAAGGGAACAGGGATAATAAAGTTTGATGATTTCTCTTCAGAAACGATGTAGGCAGAAGACAATGGGATGGCACATGATGGTGCTAAAAAAGAAATTAAGACTATCAGTCAAAATTTCATATGCAATGAAAATATTCCTCAAAAATTAGCATGTGGGTGCCTGGATGGCTCAGTCAGTTAAGCATCCACCTTTGACTCAGATCATGATCTCACAGTTTGTAAGTTTGAGCCCTGCATCAAGAACTCTGCTGTCAGTGCAAAGCCCATTTCTGTTCCTCTGTTCCCCCTCTTTCTTTGTCCCTTCCCTGCACACACCGTCTCTCTCTCTCTCTCAAAAATAAATAAACACTAAAAAATAAAAATTAAAAAAAATGATTAAACAAAATCATTTTCAGCTATAGAAAGGAAGGAAGGAAGGAGGAAAGAGATGGAGGGAGGGAGAGAAGGAGGTGGGGGAGAGAGAGAGAAAGAAAAAGAAAGAGGAGGAGGGAGAGATGGAGGGAGGGAGGAAGGAAGGCAGAAAGGGAGAAAGAAGAGGTAAAATTCACCACCAGTAGGCCTGGATTAAAAGATGTCCTTTAGGTCAAAAGAAAATTTAACGGCTGGAAATCCAAATCTACAAAGAACAACAAAGAAGAACTGAAAATGACAATTTAGTGGGTAAGTAGAGATGACTTTGTGTCTTTCTTCATATAACATACATACTTTGAAATGAATAACACTCTAGATTCAGATTTATAACACATGTAGTAGAAGATAAAAACCATTGAAAAAGGGCACAGTGGCGAGCAAATAGAATTATCCAGTTGTAAGGTCAGTATTTTGTGAAGTGGGAAGCCAGAGCAGAGGCAGGAAGTGGCAAGTTTGTGTTGAATGTGATGAGGGATGATAGAGAAGAAGGAATTGTGAAGTTTAAAGTGTGAAATATAGAGGGATATACTACCCTAAGCAAGACTGATAAGATGCATACTGTTAGTTATAGGGCAGCAATTAAAATGATGCATGCTGTTAGCCCTAGAACAAAAACTAAAAAAATATAGGTAACCAAGAAGCCAGTGGAGGAAAGAAAATAGTCACAAAAATATTTGACCAACCCTAAAGAAAGATGGAAAGGAACCCAAAGCATAAGGGACAGGTGGAAAATAAATAGTAAGCTTATAAGCTTAAACTCAACCACAGGAATTATCAAAAGGATTTGTACAGGATCATTCACGGTAGTTTTATTCATCATAGCCCCAAATTGGAAGTTATCTACCAACTGATGACTAGATTAAAAATTGCGGTATATACATATAATGGAACACTATTGAACAGTAACAAGGAAGAAATGCAACAACATGGTTATTCTAAAAAAGATTATGCTGAGCAAGAGTCAGAGTAAAAAGTATACATTATGATTCCGTTTTTAGGGTATTGTCTTATTATTTTATTTTTTATTTGAGAGATAATGTGCATAAGTGGGGAAGAGGGGCAGAGAGAGAGAGAGAGAATCTTAAACAGGCTCCATGTGGGGCTCAATCCTACAACTCTGGGATCATGACCTGAGCCGAAATCAAAAGTTGGATAGTCAACCGACTGAGCTATCCAGGTGCCTCTCTAGGGCATTTCAGAACAGGCAGAATGAATCTGTCCAGACTAATCAGAAAGTGGTTGCCTGGGGCAGGAAATGCAGCAGATTGACTGCAAAGGGGAATGAGGGGAAGCCTGGTGATGAAGGAAATCTTGAATGGGGTAGTGATTATTGGGTTATTTGTCAGAAGTCATAAGAGCTATGCAGTTATAATGTGTCCGTCTTATTGTATATAATTTATGTCTCAGGTTTATCTTAAAAATTTTTTTTAAATATATGGGGGCACCTGGGTGGCTCAGTCAGTTAAGCATCCAACTTCGGCTCAGGTCATGATCTCACAGTTTGTGGGTTCTGGGCCCTGCGTCGGGGTTTGTGCTGACAGCTCAGAGCCTGGAGCCTGTCTTTGGATTCTGTTTCTCCCTCTCTCTCTGACTCTCCCTTGCTCGTGCTTTCTCTCTCTGTTTCTCAAAAATAAATTTTAAAAAATCATACAAATTAAAAAATATATATTAAATGATATGTGTTGTGGATTTGTGTTGAATTTATAGAATGTGATATACTTTGAAGTTTTGAATGGCATCAGAGAAAAGTGTGGAATTTTTGTGTTTGTTGAAAGAGTCATAGATCAAAAGATTGAAAAGCCATGCTTTAGATGAAGATTTGAGAGAAGCCTGTTTTCTTAATTTGGGTATACTCCTAATTCTAGCATGTTGGCCAACTGAAAGTTCTTGCTCAGTTTTTATTGAATTAAATTCACGTTAATTTTCAGAAAATCAATTATCTTAAAATGTCAAATGACTGGCTTTCATATTTTAATATGTTCTTGTTTATCTTGAAATTAAAGGCATAATTTTCTAAATGAAAGATCTTTAATAAATAATGAACTTTTGTTCTTGTCAAGGGTTGTGCCGTTTTACATGGGTTGGTGGCTCCAATACCACAAGCATATTGGCTTTTGATCCATCCTTCCCTATAAGCCAAGTTCTTTTAGGAAATTTGTTCAAAATCATACATGTGAGATATGGATGAAAATAAATCTTTGTGAGAGAGGTATGTTAAACATTATGGTTGATTTCTGTGGAAGGCTGTACTTTTCCATGTGTGAATTTCTTTTCCCCATTGGCTTTATTGAGATAGAATTAACGTATAACATTGTAGAAGTTTAAGGTGCACAATGTGATCGATACACCTATACATAGCTGAGTGGGTCTCACAATAAGATTAGTTAAGACATTCATCGCCTTAAATAATTACAATTTTATTTTTGGTAAGAACACTGAAAATCTACCTTCTTAACAACTTTCCAGTCTACAATACAGTGAATGTCTTGTAAAAAGTGGATACACTACTTCTTATTAAAGATAATTGCTCGTAAAAGTGAGATCAGGGCAAAGAACAGAAATTTAAGTTTACATGGGAAATTTTAAGTGTGGATTAGGCTGCTACATACCATTATAATATAGTGCACTTTGGAACTTGTCACACTTGTGAATTGCCAAAAATCCTTTGGAACAAGGGGCTACAGACAGATTTGGAATCTGAGCCATTTACTGTCATTATAAATACAAAGACCTATGTCTTTAAAGGATATACATTCTTTTAAACTCTGGAGTGTCACAAGATCACTTATGATTTTAAGTGTTATCTTGTACTAGATGTCTGTTTCAAAGTTTAGTTCTTCCGGTTTTTTTTTTCTTTTCTTTTTTTAGGAATGCATTCTCAGAGCTCATACCCCTGCATATAATTTATCCTGGATAAAAAATGAGATCTCATTTGATTTTTATTATAAAGCTCTTCGGGGTTATTGTGCTCCAATCTAATTTGATTAATTTGTTGATTTTCATACTTACTGAGAGATATTGATATTTGTATTTGAAAAATAAATGAATATGGAACTAATTTGAAGAGGGTGTTTAGTGATTGTGGACTATTTCACAGTAAAAACTATTTAACAAGCCTGGAAAAACACTTCTAAGTATTTTATTAATTATTGTAATATGATCCTATACAAATAATTCTCCATAAAGGTCAAATTATCTACCAGGGAGTCTTTGGTGAAACCTATACTGTATGGATGACAGATTAGGTATCGGCATCTAACTATGGACATAAAGTAACGGTAGTAAAGCAATAAACCATAGTTTGTTAGGCCCTTCGCTCGTCAGATGAAAACGTTAGAGCTCAGGTATATGGCATCACTGACTGTATCTCACTCCCTTGGTGTCTCTTCTGCTTCACGTTTAAAATGAAATGAGGGGCGTGTGGTGGCTCAGTCAGTTCAGCATCCGACTTAGCTCACGTCATGATCTCCCGGTTTGTGAGTCTGAACCCTGTGTTGGGCTCTGTGCTGACAGGCTGCTTCAGATTCCGTGTCTCCCTCTCTCTCTGCCCTCCCGTACTCATGTTCTGTCTCTCTCTTTCTCTCTCAAAAGTAAAGAAACATTAAAAAAATTCTTAATGAAATGAAATAAAAATAATAACTTACAACAGGCAGAAGCTGCTTTTGTCTGAATGTCAGTCTGAAGCCAGGGCTCTTGTGAACTCCATGTCAGATCTTTGGAAATTTCCAAACAAGAGCAATATATGCATATACATATATGTGTACGTATATACTTACACAGACCCCCACCCCACACATATATATAAGTAATTTGACCTTCATGGAGAATTATTTGTATAGAATCATATTGTAATAATTAATAAAATATTTCAGAATATTTTTCCAAGCTTGTTAGATAGTTTTTTTCCTGGAAAATAGTCCACTATCACTAAATGTCCTCCTCAAATTATATATTTATATATTTGTAATGATATTTTTCAAACAAGGGCTATATTTTTAAGATCATTCGCAGTGACTAAAAGGATACACCCAGTGGAATTCAATTGCCTGTCAAGGCGCACCATAGTGGGAAAGGGACCTTCACCGAGTCCCACACTTGTGTAGACAGATGTGCGGCGTATTTTTGTCCATTCCTAACAGGGACGCCTAGCTTCACAGCAGATGACGCTGACACATCCAGGCCGCCTGGATCACATAAAGAAATAAATATTGTATAACCCTGCATATGAGCAGAACCCGGAGTGTTGTGCTTTCTGAAGAGGCAGCTGGGGGACTCAGGGCGACACAAGGTGTGTGTGGTGCGGCCAAAGGAAGGCACGTGATCTTATGTAGATGAGGAGATGTATAGTATTTTATAGTATCTCCAACATCTATTATATATATTATATATAGGGCAAACTGAACTATTATATATTATCACATTATATATTTTATAATATTTAATAGGTAAATATAATACATATATAATAGAGATATAATTTATTTGAGAGATATCTATGAAACTTTTAATCATTGGTCTTACTACTCTATAGTTACTTTCCAGCATTGAATTAGGATTCTCATTTTCTAAAATAAATATCCTGGATACACTTTGCGTTCAAGAAAATAACCTTTTAAAATCTTTCGCTTTCTTTCATAAGTAGAGCGTATTCCCAATATGCTCGCCATCAAGAAACATGAAAAATAGATCATAGGAGCTTTGCCCCAACTACTTTCATAGGATACATATCCTAAATGTTAATATTTTCCCCATGAGTTTTCTGCCGTGACATCAGAAGGATAAGAAGAAGAATGTGGAAATGCTAAACTTATTCATCATAAAATCACTAACTGTATCTTTTCTTGCTTCAAGTTGATTAGTATTGATAAATTTAAGTTTCACCGTGACTGTTTGACTTAGACACTTGTGAATTCTGCTGGTGATTATAGCGTATTTTTCTGGACTACTTAAAACACAAGAGAAACATAACTTCATTTCAGATGTGTGTTTTTATTTGCGGTTACAGGGTGTAACTGATAAGTAAATGATGGAGTCCACATGTTCCTGCTATAGCAAGTCCATTTCTGAGACTAAAAAGTGGTAATAGTTGTATCCTTGACAAAATATAAGGTGCAAACATCTTTTCTGCTCATGGGAATTTCCCATGTTAAAGGTGAAGTGCAGTGTATGTGTGCTTTTTAAAACTCTCTTTCGATCAATGTTATTAGTGCCATGAAACCAAATGTCCTGTGTAGTGTCTGGAAGGGTAAACAGACAGGGTATCTTTGCTGACTATCATCTAATTAGTCTTTATTGGTGATTAATTTACTGCAAAATGCCCTCATGGTACTTTGCAATGGAAAGTTTTATACAATATTTTACTTCATGTTCATCTATAACTATGTCTACTTTTTAAAAGTGTCTTTACTTTTACAAGTGTTTTAGGTTTATTTCAGCAAATATCTTGAGAACATGTAACATGGTAGGCTCTCTGCTGCATTTGTCTTGCAGACTTTGGGGTCTACTCCTGCTCATGAGAGATCTCCCCTCTCATTTCCGGTACATTTCTTGTTTTAAGAAACAATGAAGAGGGGCGCCTGGGTGGCTCAGTCATTCAAGCATCTGATTCCTGGTTTCGGATCAGGTCATGATCTCACAGTTCATGAGTTGTAGCCCTGCATCCGGCTCTGTGCTGATGGTGCGGAGCCTGTTGGGATTTTCTCTCTCCGTCTCTCTCTCTGCCCTTCCCTGGCTTACTCTCTCTGTTTCTCAAATAATAAATGAATATTAAATTTTTCTAAAAAAAGAATTCTGAAGGTTTCTATAACTGACTGGGAAATGGTGGATAGTGTATGCTAGACTTTCTTATCCCCCAAATAGGAAAAACTCTGTGCAACTTTGTTATCTAGCCATGAAAGAAAGCAAAATAAAGCATCTTAAAGAATCTCAGATTAGTATTATTAGGGAAGAAGTTTAGAGATGCTGCCTATACATTCTGTGCCATTTTACACACATTTTTTATTTACTTCAAGTATCTGTCCTTTTAAATTAGAAATAGATTAAGAAGTGAAGAATTGTTTTCAAATAAAAGATATTGAGGCCAAATAAGAACTTCTGTATTCTCACTATTGAAATATTTGCTGTCTTTGCATCATACTTGAAACGACTACATTAGAAAAAAATTCACTTTGCTCCATATTTCAGGATGACCAGGTGCTCAAATTTTGCTTATGCATCTAATCTAGAAGCACTTATTGATGGTTTGCGAACACTTACTATATGCTCTGGGCTGGCTACGGGACTCTAAAATGAATAAGAAACCATCCTGATTGACTCAAAGGGCTTATTGCTTGGTTGGTAGAGAGGCACATGTAACAAATAGATGTGGTTCAATGTTCTCTGTGGACAGGGGCACCAGGGAGTGGATGTGGTTGGAAGTGGTCAATCCTACTTAATGGAACTCATGAAAGAATTCACCAGAAAGGGGACATTGGTCTGTGTCTTTAGAGATTGTTGAAGTTGCTGGGCAGAGGCGTGTGAGGAGAATGGAACATTCTACTAGAGGCAGAAATGGGCACAGGGACTCAGAGAAATGAAGCGACCCTTGAGGGCAGTTGAATGCTAGTTGTTCTTGGCAACTGGAGAGGAGGGAGGCTCCTGGGGAGGGGAAGATAAAACAGCATAGCTTATAGAAGTCTACCGTGGGCCCTGGATCAAATAGATCCCGTGTTTGTTAAAATTTTATGTAGTTTTAGTAACAGAAATGCTTTCAGAGTTTCAAATGGAAGATCTCAGATTTTGAACTTTGGACACTTAATTAGAGCACATGTATCAGAAGTTAGAAGAATCACAATTACTAACAATTATGCAATATTAATCTATCAATATATGTGACCTCTTCTTCAAAGAGCAAACCATGGTTGTGTGAAGTTAACAAAAAAATCTATTGGTCAAGAAAATAAAACCCATGGGTTTCACATTGCTTTCACAAAAGCTGCTTTTCACCTGAAAATCACTTGGTGTGCAGGTTCAAAATGCCAGATCCCTGACCCTACCCAAGGAGATGTGGATTCATTGCGTCTGAAAATGAGGCTCCGGGCTTTGCCTTGCTAATAAACTCCGCATGTGATTGGTGCGTCCCCGGAAGTGAAGCGTAAGTACCGGCCCCCCCCATGGTGAAGCCGTGTCCAGTACTAGTTGTTGTGACCTTTATGTGCTTCAAATATATGTGATTGGGAAAGTAGAAAGTTTCTCCCAGTTAATTCAGCGGATAACAAGACACGACCATGTGAGAGCGTAACCAAGGAAGCCATTGTCCACGTGGGGAGCTTACTCTAATGAAGGGCATGTTCTTGTGCATTCAGTGATGCTGGAAGCATAGATCTATGCAGCCCTGGGAAATGCAGCCTCTGTACCCTTGCTCTCCATTAGTATTTGGTCTACACATTCGCCACATGAGATATTAGGTCTCCATATTTATCACCTTCACCAAATGCTTGGTTGGCTTTCATTGGAACCAGTATAGGCTCTTCTCCGATGTATTAACAAGAATAGGTGGGAGAGGAACCAGAGACCAGGCTCTCCTCTTTATTTAAATGCTGTCTGGGTACGTTGTGGAACACCCAGAGGGCTGGACAGTGCCTCTGTTAAATAGAATTTACTTAAGCATATTTTTTTTTGGTTATTGTGTTAAATTTTTCATGATGATAAGCAAATAAATTAAAAAAAAAACCTTTGTGGATGTGCAGGTCTGATGTTGAACTAGACCTCTAAAGTATGGGAAATGGGGACACGAGAAGTGTGACTTTCCTTCTTTCCTCCCTGAATTCCCACTGTTCTTTTTCATTTTGCCTTCTTTGCTTCCTCCTCAGTCTGGGGCTTGGTTATACCACTTTCCATCATTCCATTGGTTTTCTGCTGGTACCCAGAGCAGCAAGACAAAATCAAGGTTCTCCTGACTGTCAGTTTTCTGGGTTCACGATCTGATTATTTTCCAGAGTTAGTTTATGATGTATGGCTGAAAGGTCATCTACATACTCTGATTACTAAAATAAATAGTCCTTGTAGCTTTTATGTTAAGTTTTACGTTCTGTAATTAAGTGGTGATCATTGGTATTTAATGCATGTAATATGCATTGTTTAATTTATATGTTTAAAATTAGATATAAAAGTGTTACTTGTTCTCCGCTAAAAATTAATGACCATTTTTCTATATATATCAGCTGCCAGATTGGACAAACCACAAGATGATGAGAAATGATTTTTTCTACTTTCCTCATTTTCTTTTAGGGGGATTCTTTGGAAACACTATAAATGGCAACAAATTCCAGTCTATTAAATTGCAAGTTTTAAAGCCAACAATGAATGGGAGGGCTTTTATGGTTCTTGTTTTGGTCCTTTTGCAATGCTTCTGTCTAATAACATTAGAAACAGATCAGAAGTCCTTGAGCTTAACATAAGATCGGAACACACTAGATGGTGCTGTTATCCCAATTGCGATCGCTCACTGAAAACCGTGCTAGAATAAAGTTAGAATAAAGGAAGGAATGCTCAGGGTACATATTGGATTTTGTCTTCCGTCAAAGGAAATGCTAATATTAGATTATATAATTCACTTTCATTGCATTTGCATTTTTTCCAGAAATGACTTGCTAAAGTTTTGCACTAACACAACCTTGTTTTAATAAGTGTATGGATGTGTGTACATGAACATATGTATATGTTGGGACTGGGCTAGTATTCTGGTTTTGTCAGATTTTGTTTCTGATTTTATGGCTCATGGCTTCATTAAAGCAGCACTCAGTTCCAATTAGACTTCCCAGACACGGCTTACCTCCTGCTCCCTCCTGTTTCCTACTGTTTTCCTCCATGTGGGATAGCTTTCCATCACCTGTTTCTGTCTACATTTTGCCCATTGTGCAGGACCAATTTCCACGAAGCTTTTTCTAGTTGCTTCAATCCTTCCTGCTCTACGTGAAGGTCCCATAACAACTCCATCCTTATATCATTCTCTGCCCGGCATTCTTTATATACTTTTTTTATTATCCTCTAAACTTATTGGAAACATGGACAATTTCTTAGACATTTCCTTCTCCTTCTTCCTGTATCAAAGTTTACATAAAATACCACCTTGTGAATGTAATTGGTGCTCACAAATGTGCAGGCATTGAAAGAATCAAAGAATGAACAAGTGAATTACTATTAGAAAATCATTTGTTTGGATGCCCTGTTTGTCCTGCACCCTTTTACCACACTGCCCTGGACCCTGAGACATTGACCTCTCCCAATCACATTAGTCATTCTTTCCTCTGCCTTCCAGTTGACATGGCCAATAGGAAGTGAGAGGAACGTAGCAGTATTTATTCTCCTGTCTCCCTCTAGGCCAAGTCATGGGTTGGCCACAGCTGCATTCCCACCCCCACCGAAGGCACCGCTCTTGACAGGTATCTGGTAATCACTTCCTTTCTTTGCCCCTTCAAGCCAACAGGTGATGGTTTTGATGCTTCACTCTCCCTTATTTACCTTAACTTTGTCTCTTTAAGAAATTATTTCCTTGGGGCGCCTGGATGGCTCTGTTGGTTAAGGTCTGACTCTTGATTTCATCTCGGGTCATGATCCCATGGTCTTTAGATGGAACCCTACATCAAGCACCAGGTGTGGAGCCTGGTTAAGATTCTCACTCTCCCATTCCCTCTGCCCCCTACTTCAAAAAATTAAACAAAAAAGTAATAAGTAAATATTTTCCAGTTTTACTGAGAAATAACTGACATACATCACTGTATAAAATCTGTCTCTCTTAATCTCTCTGCAATCAACTGATTGAAATGTGACATCTATGAGTCATATACAAACCATGAACCATAGAAGGCCCTTAGATAATAAGTTGGCTCTTAGAAGACATTATTCTTTCTGGTAATGTGACCAGGCCATCGTATCTTAAAGGATTATTACATAACTGAGGTTTGATTTCCCCTTACTCTTAGGTCAGAATAAAGGATCTGAGAGTAAGGAAAAATGGTTTCCCACACGGATGCTTACTGTCCTTTGCTAAGGTATTTAAAATAATCATATAAATTATTGATATTATAAATTATTAGTTAACAATAGCCTTTCTTATATTCAGGCAAAGTGCTATTTATATATTTTCTTATTTTAGAATATTCCATTTATTATTTCTCTGCTAATACACAGAATCACTGACTCCGAGAACTAGAACAATGGTTTTCATACCATTATTCAAGAGACCCAGGGATTCCTGACTTATATTTTAACTTCAACGTAAAAACAAAATGTATTTGATTTTTAAGCTTTTAGCAAATGTGTGTGCAAGATGGGCATCAAGGTACTAGAAATTGTCTTAAAATGACAATACTAAACATGTCATGTGGTAGGGCCCAGATGAAAATCTTTTCTGCCTACCAAGAAAAAAATGGCTTAAACAGGTTGAGAAATCTGTTCTTTGATTCTCTTCCAACACAGCCAATAACCATGTGAAACTTCTTTTCAGCTATAAAATAGCAGTAATTTATGTAAGTCACGGAGGTTTTAAGATGACTAAATGGCGTAACAGTATATACAACATCCTGCTCAAGGCTGGGAAAATGTGCTTCATATATACCGGCTTGCTATTTTTCTCAGAATCATAGAGTTTCTCACCAGAAGGTCACATCAAAGCTCAGGCCTCAGGACTTCAAGTTCAAGGCTAGTTCTGCCTTACTGATGCTGTTCCAATTTGCCTTTAGGTTCATTGATTCCTTTTTTCACCTGTATTTTTCTCTTTTTCAGATAATGTTGAATATAGCATATCAGGAAAATCTAGGTTACAATATGGAATTTACCCAGGATTGGAAGTTCTACTGGTGTTCTATTGTCTGTCAGTGTAGGTAGTCATTATTTTAGACATTAATTTGTTTCTCTTTTGATATTTACAAGCTATGAAATTAGGAAGCCGTGGCCTACATGATTAGAGCATTTGGTGTTTCATCCATAATTTGCTGTCATTTTTGAGACTGTGAATTAAATGACCCCTTGAACCATGTGTTTCTCTCTGATGCCTTGCAGACACTGCTGACCCGCTTTCTAACACTGGACGTCTGGAAGAGTGTTATGAGGCCGACGTCCCTCTGTCTCCTGCAGTTGCAGGACTGAGAACCTACAGGATTCCACTTCCTAGTAATATGACCCTTTCTTTGGCTGACTAGGTCATAGGTCTGACATTGGTAGATAAGGCAATTCTGGGGGATAGGAGTTTTTAGATTTGTTTTAAATGCAGGAAAATTCTATTGCCAATTAAAGGAAATTTGTAGTTCTTGAGTTAATGAGACAGCAGTTTTATAGTTCTTGAGTTAGAAATGTATAGTCCTTGGGTATTTCTTCAGTCTGCTTTAGTTGAAACCAGTTTGGTATGTTCACTCTTTGGCTAGGTAGGACAAGGTAGCACATGGAACCAATGCGTAAAAGTGAAAACACCATGTATTTCAGAGAAAGAAAAGTATGAATTCCAATTCCTGAATAATACAGTGTAGCCCTTAATTTTCTTTAAAAATTTCAGTTACTCCTGAATTTTGCCTTTCTATATAAATCAGGCATCAAATGCATGTATACACATGCCTGTATATGTTTGCAATTGTAGGAATGTCTTTTACATTTGGGGATACATATAGATAGAGATTAAAAAATAGTAGGCAGATAGATCATAGAAAGATATTCTCTCACACATGTTAATTTTCAGATCTTCTTATATTTTCTGGACCTGACGTTTAGATCTTTGTGAAGAATCAAATAATTTGTCTTCCTAATGAGGCCACCTTGGTTGACACTGGCATATGCCGTGCATGAAGACGATGACTGTTTTCGGTGTAGAAGCCCACAAGAGAATATTCCAGCAATATGGAAATCACTGCTCAGAAGTGCTGTTTCTTACAAAG
Organism: Helogale parvula; assembly: GCA_004023845.1. Taxonomy (NCBI): domain Eukaryota; kingdom Metazoa; phylum Chordata; class Mammalia; order Carnivora; family Herpestidae; genus Helogale; species Helogale parvula. Next base: position 223,546 of record PJEM01001854.1, read on the forward strand.
TGAGTCATAGGCACAAGCCCTTTGCTTGTGGTGCACCAAATACAGCTAAAGGTTATGTGTACTTGAACACAAAAGGCCAGGAGTGACATCTTGTAGTACTGCGGGTCCTCAGGCCCCTGTTTAGGGCCCAGTCGTTCCTCCAAATGAGAAAGAGATAACAAAGATGATGTTCCAATCATCTTCCACTTTTATCAAACCAAGATCCCTGGAGGAAAACCAGGAAAACCCCACTCAACACAGAGGAGGTGAATCCCGTAGTGTGGGACACCAGGAAAAAAGGCAGGAATTGAAATAAAGAGGATGCTATTGACACATTTAGTACAAATATGATTGTTTACTTACATATGATGGATCATTAGACATACTAAGAAAAATTTTGGACAGTGGTTTTTTTTTTCTGAAAGGAGAATTTTTTTTCTTCAATGATAAATCACCATATTTGGCAGACAGTTGTTTCAGAACATTCAAGTTGTCATTTGAAAAATAGAAATTGCTAACAATTTTGGAATTTACCATGTGCTGAGTATTTTATATTTTAGCTTAACACTCGCTACCACCCTGTGTCATATTTTATTTCTTCCATTTTGATGAAAGGGTTTAAAGAAGTTAGGACAATAAATAGGTCAAACATGTCATTAATGGTGTCTAGAATGTACGTGGCTGTCCAGTAACTGTGCATAATCCTAACAAGAAGGAATGAGGGGATGATCAGTCATTTATAACTCAAGACACTAAGGAGCTAGAAGACTCACTGTTGAAGAAACCAGAGATAACTAGCAAAGTGAGCTTTCTAACCCTTCGGCAACAAGGATAACTTTGGAAGCCCCTTAAGCATGTTAAATAGGAGTGGCTAGTTTTGGTTTTTGTTAATGAACACCATTTGTCCTTTCTGTAAAAAAAAAGTGACCTTGACTCTGGTCTACAGAGGACAGCGTAAGCTTGGAGCTAGCATTTGCTAAATGATGGTTTTTATCTGGTTTTGCACACATGAGGGGTAAGATCCTGATTGTGATAATCGCTGATAGTGGAGGGATCTTTGCGGCTGTGACTGAGAAGCAGTACTACAAGATGTCACTCCTGACCCTTTTGTGTTCAAGTACACATAACCCTTAGCTACATTTGGTGTTTCCTGAGGAACTGCCAAACTATTTCCAAAGAGGCTGTAGCATTTTTTATGTTCCCCACTAGTAATGTGCATATATATATATATATATGCACACACACAATAAATTACTACATAATTTATACAGTGGAATAAAGAAATCAGGGACAGATGACTTATGACCATATTTAGACCATGAATCTAAGAGATAGACAGCCAATGTTAGCTTGTTGGAATCTATTCCAGGAGCAGTCTGCAGACGGAGGAATGTATTCCTTTGCATATAATAGGAATTATATACATAAATATATGAACTGTGTCTTGAAATACCTGTTATACAACTGAATTTCTGCCTGCAAGTGATAATCAAAATATTTAAAAACAAATGCAGCATGGGGAACAATCAGTATTGTGCTGAAGTCTACTTAAACTGGCTCTTGAGAACCAATTATTAAGTATTCAGGAATTTTATCAGCCAGTTATTAAGTCTTTGGTACTTTGAAACCACCAGTTGGTGAGTACTTATACCACAGAAATTGGCAAATGCTACAAATCGGGGGCTTCTGGTTCTTGAGACTTGGTTTACCACTGGAACCAAGTAATCAGAATGGATGCTAATACAGTAGGAACAAAGACAGGCTGTAAATAATAGTTTCTTCTGCATAGTGTATTCTAGTTGAATATCAACTCTGTTCCCTAATTAGTACATTGGACATATGGTTTAATTCCAGCCAGGTAGTAGTATAGAAATAGAAAGATAAATACAAGATATTCATAACTTTGTGTTAAGTTTGGAAATTACCTTGGTTTATGTGATATTTAAGTATTTTAGTTACAGAATTTGGCATTTTAGAGAATGTAGGAGATTTGACCTATGTTTCAATTTGTAACGTGAGAATTGACTTAGCCTTGTGACTTTAAGTTAGAAAGTATGAGAAATTTCTATTATTCTTAAGCAGTGTTAAAAGTTTAGAATGACTTGGTGCTCCCTGTGTTTGTAAGTCAAATTTCTTAGATTGATGAGGATCCTTAAGTACTTAAAAGGTTTTGTTTATGAGGCATTTGAAGGATTTCAAAAGAAAGTCTGATAGATGCAATTAAACATTGTTAATACAATGCCTCTGTTGATGCTTATTAAAATTTACCAGAATCCTCAGTACAGTAAAATGATTTACTACTTGAACTTCAAGGATTTCAAAAAGTTTAAATTTTTAATTTGATTTTAATAAGTCAAATGTCACTTTTTAGAATCAAATAAAAATCTGTCCTGGTTACTAAAGAGTCTCTCAAGGACATAAGACATACTCAGGGACATGCAGAATCTATCTGGGCAGGCATTTCCAAGTTCCTGACGCAAAGGACTGCAGAAAAATATGTAAAAAGGTTCACCGAGAAGGTCTATCCTTACCCTCTAGAAAGAGAACCAAAAGGCTACACCATGTGATTCTGATAGGGTCTCCGTTTCCTCTTCACTGGGAACTCGCGGTAATAGTGTGTCATCATGATTGAGAGATGACCCTGGCCTCCTGGCCTCTTCCATTCGGATTCTTGTCTGTGCTCTACAGCCAAATATTAGTCTTTTCAGATCCAGCATCTTTATAACTATTTTCAGATTCTCCATCTCTGTTGATGCAGTTGCTCAGCTTGCCTCAAATATTAAACATTTATTAATAACTTTTTATACAAATTTAAAGTGCTCTGGAGAGTGCTGGTTGCCAAATGGAGAGCGTTATCTTGGGAATGGCCGTGTTCCAAGGTCTCTGCCTCTGAGAGCTTCCTTCTCAGCCCTCTTCATCTGCCTGCCTCCCTGCGGCACAGAAGACGCTGTCCTCCACGTTTCTCATGAGAAGAGTTCTCTCTTGGCTGGAAGTGCAAGTTGTAAAGTATAAATCCACCCACATCGAGATTCTTTCTCTTTTGCACAGTTTAACACCCATCCTGGTATCAGTGGTTCAGAGAAATCCCTGTGTATGTTTTATGGGGGTTTTTTTCTCCTCAGTTTTTCTCGTATAGTTTTGCTCATGATAGCAAAGGTTACCATTGTACCGTAAGAAGTCACAAGAGCTACAACAACAGTATTTGGCCGTACGACCTGATTAATTCAGCACATTCTGTTAATGCCTCCAAGTTGTAAATATACAAGGTTTTTGCTGTTGTTGTTTTTACATCCTCAAGCAACTTCCCACCTCATACTCACAGAGGGATACCTGGAGGAAACCCCACGATCTGTTTTTCATCCGCTCCATACTTCAGTGTATAACATGTTTACATTCCTCTGGAAGAAAATACTTAAGATGCAATATGCTATGACTATCATCAAATTCCTTGAGAGATTACCATAATCTGTTACATATTAATAGTCTGTGTTCAAGAAGATAATGCAATTTTAAAAGCTTATTTATTAACTGGAGAAGCCAACATTGAGACTGGTTTTTGTCACAAGAGAAACCAGACCCAAATTCATCATCAAAGCGTGTTAAAAATCCTGTTTTAATAAATGAAGTCGCAAGACACATCATCAATTCCAAATGCTTTGTTGGGTGCTTGAGATATTGGCATCGATTTCCCAGACAACTGAAGGCCTACCAATCCTGAACATGTTTAATCTATTAAGCAGCTGCAGAGTTTTGATTGGCAAAATCCTAACGAAAGCATTTCTGGGAGTGGTTTCTTTGACTTGGCGTATACAGTTATGGATCAGTATTGCATGGCAAGATAAGACCTTTTCTGCATCACTGAAGGCATCCTTGCCCTCTGCTCCTTGGCCTGACATCTGCAGAAGGGGAAGGGGGTCAGATTATTCTAAAGCACTGCAGTGTGGTGAGAAGAGGAATGGTCACAAGCAGGATATGGAGAAGAAATGCAATCAAGTTTCCCTGAAATATAACCTCTACAACCTGGAATAGGGGCAGAAACTAAGAAAGAACAGTAGCATGTAATGGTCAACCTGGGAGAGATGACTTACGGACATGTTTAGACCATGAATCTAAGAAAGCGAAGAAGGCAAACCACGTTAGCTTGTTGAAAAGTATCCTGAGGGCAGGTCACAGACCAAGCAATATATACCTTTGCATACGGTGGAAACATCATTATCTTTTCTACTGGGACCATACATGTGTATAGTGACAGGCTCGAATAGGATAATTGCTATATATTAAGGATCTCCATGGGGTTCCTGGGTGGCTCAGTCGGTTAAGTATCTGACTTTGGCTCAGGTCATGATCTCAGGTTCGTGGGTTTGAGGCCAACATCGGGCTCTGTGCTGACAGCTAGCTCAGAGCCTGGAGCCTGTCTTCAGATTCCGTGTCTCCCTCTCTCTCTGATCCTCCCCTGAGGCACTGTCTCTCTCTGTCTCTCAAAAATAAATGAAAAATATTTTGAAAAAAAGGATCTTGATAACTGTATCTGGTATTTTACTCAAATGAGTAAAAACAGATTTTTATGAAACTACGTAATCAAGTTTTTGAAGTAAATTCATTCCATTTGGATCTGTTACTTCAGCTTACATACTAAACTCTAAGCTCTTGGATTTTTTTCCTTATTTTGTTTTAAGGGTAGGGATTTCATTTCTTATGGAGGCGTATAGCTCTGGCTTCCTTCTCCATTTCTATCCAGAAATCTGTTTGTTAGTTTTAAAACCTGTTCTCTTAATTCTTCTAGACTTACATTCTGTGCAAATTGATAATGATGGGGGAAAAAAAAACATTGCAGTTAAATTAGCGCAAGAATAAAATTCTAAGTGATTCGATATTCTGTACCTAGTAAGATTCTGTGAATCTGCCATGATGGAATGGAAGAAATATCACCTTTCATTTGCAAGTAAAAACCATTTTGCTATGCTCAAGTTAAGAGATTCTGGAATAAAGAGAAGTGCTTGCTGCTAAAATATTGACAGATGAATGCGTGTGGAGATTGGCCTTTTTAAAGCTTGCATATGTTAGCCTCCCGAGAGCTGTGTGCTGCCTCCATAGATCACAGAGTACGTCAATATGGTAGGCCAAGGATGTCGACTCAGACCAAACTGTATCTCACTCTCTTATTCGTATTTGCTTTCTCTCTCTCCCACTGCCCTCCCCGACACTCTCCTACGATCTTTTGCTTAAGTCTGAACCTTAACATTATTGCAATAATGCAGTTTGCTTCTACCAATAACTTTCTTGTCAGGAGACATCTGTTCTGTTATGAACAGTCTCTCCTAGTAAAGCATCAATCATGTCTCACTTGTAAAGCAAAACACATTATTTTGGCTCCCTAGATAGCAAAATACTGCTGAGAAAACAAAGTGTGCAGAAATATTAGCTGTGGCATATTAATATATGTATTCTGAGCATTCTTTATGTGTCTGCCATCGGTGCTGTGTGATTCTGACAGTATGGGCTGCTGACCTTTTATCTCAGAAACCACACAGGGCTCGTCAGTGTCCTCCCTAAAAGCATCATAATAGGCTGATTGCCATGGAGATCCACATGGTGAGACTATGATGCTTTATCTTCAGCACTTCGCTTCCATCTGCTAAAAACACAACTCTTAAAACTGTTGCAACTATTAGAGACCTTTCCAAAGCTGTGGACATAATGTCAAGCTACCTGGGAAGTCTTAGCCAATCATCTAGGTGTTTCCAAACCCTTAGATGCTTTGTATCTTGGATGTAAAACATCTGGTTGATGGACCAAAACTTCTCTCTGACATTCTGATGTTTGTATTTTACTGACATGCTTCCTCTTTACACTTATAAAATAGAATTCTCTGATTTGAGGCCCCAATTATTACTTTCTAAGCTACAATCAGTCTCCAGTATTACAGCATGTGTTGCGTGAATTAAGAAGGTATTGCTCTTTGCTGACATCAAGGCTTGAAGTCAATTCTAAATGAGAAATTAGCGTCGTTTAGGTAAATTCATCTATACCAAAAACTGTATTGGAGATTGTTAGAGCTAACAGTAGTGTTCAGTGAGGAAAACAAAACCATGCTAAGTGTTTCAAGTGAAGGAGGCTGGATACAAAAGACTGGTAAGGACTGGAGGAGTACAAAGGGGGAAGAACGGTGCGCCAAGGAAGCAGTGAGATGCGGAGACCAGGAATCTGCTCGTGCTCCCAAATCAGATCCTCTGAACCTGCACCTGCAGCTTTCTCGAGCCATTCTGCCACTTCTAGAGCTGCAGACGCCGGGTGAGGCTGCTGGCACCAGCTCATCCCCTCTGCCCCGAAGGCGACAGCCAACCTCTGCCGCCAGCAATGTCCAGTGTTGTGGGAACCGGAAATAGAAACTTCTCTCTTTTTCCTGCTTTCTGATCTTTTGACCGTGCTTTCAAAGGACAGAATGGAACAGGAAGCCAACTAAGAAGGGCACGTGGGGCATGTGGTTCGTGGACTTCGGAGGGGCAGATATGGAACAAGAGATGGCAGGTAAGTGAGCTGGTAGAGGCAATGGTGTTTTGCGTGGTTATCATTTTATAGATGTAAAATTAAATTATAACTAACATCAAAACCAAGATGCAAATGTTGAGTAAAGGGAAGTATAGAAACAGAAGGGTTGTCCCAAAGCACAGCAAGTGATCTGTGGAGAATATGAAAGAAGGGAAGACGTTTTCCTGTATCACCTTTTCACTTTCCCTTTCATGTAAACTACATGAGAGTTTTAAAAAATTATTACTTTTAAGTTTCTCAAATAATTCATGAATAAGTTCTGCTTGTTAAGACATTAAAATTTATAGGCACAGGTTAATCTTCCTTTGATTACCAGGACAATCCTAGGCCCTTCCCAGAGATAACTGTGAGTTTGATGCATATCCGTAGAGGCTGAACTATCCTTCAGCAGTAAAAATGACTAAGTAAAATGTAGCATCATTATACTAAGGAATATATATGTTGTTTTGTAAGAGAACAGAGTAGATAGATAGTTTCCATGAATAGCAGGTGGAAAATTGAATTTGCAGGAACATATGTATTATGTTCCATTTGTGAGTTTTCTAAAAAAACACCAAGGAAGTCTTGTTTTAGCTTTAGTGTGTGCCTCTAATATGGTCTCTGCCCCCCTCATGCCCCGTGTGTGGGCCATCCTTCAGGGTGACTCTGCCTCCGTTCCTTTCCCTCTGCTCCAGGCCTGATTTTCTGCTGTGTTTCTCACCACACGGTGACAGAAAGAGGAATGGTAGAAAGTGGAAAATGAGAAAGCAGAAAGGTAAATGAAAGCAAATAAAGCATAGTTATAAGTAACATCTTAGAGTTCTTTGTTACTGCAAAGACATAATCATAAGAAATGGCTTCCCCAAAACTCCATGGGTTCTCAGATTCCTTGAAAGAGTTTTAAAAAATGTTTTGACTCTTCCTTCCTCCCCCCCTTCCTTCCTCCACCCTTCCTTCCCTCCCCCCTTCTTCTGCCTTGCATCTCCCTTCCCTTTCTCCATTTTCTTTCTTTCTTTCTTTCTTTCTTTCTTTCTTTCTTTCTTTCTTTCTTTCTTTCTTTCTTCCCTTCTTTCTTCCCTTCCTTCCTTCCTTCCTTCCTTCCTTCTTTCCTTCTTTCCTCCCCCTGTTTTTCTTTTATCAATGCTTAGGTCTAACTCCATGTAAATAATGACGGTGTCAGTTAAAGGAGAAACTTTGTAAAGATAGGAAATAACCTTTGAATGCAATCTTTTCTAGATTACTAAAATTGTGTGTCCATGGGAGGGATCACTGAAGAAAATGCAAACAATTTCAGTCGCACTGAACACCATTAAACAGCTTGGGCGATGAGGAAGCACTCACATTGGTGTGATCTGGCTCTCTCCCAAAGCAGACCTGAGATCAACCTTGTCAGCTAGGCGTGGATATAGACAGTCCTCCAGGGAGCAGAAGTGAGGGACAGATGGAGTGAAACCAGGAAGGAGGGAATCTCAGCACAAGATGCGTTGTTGGGTTGGTCATCGCTGCATGTGACAGACACGTGATTTCATTGTGACTTTCTGAGAACCTTCATGGGATGCATCTCAGAACTATCTATCTGACAGATAAAAAAGAAATGCACTTCTTTGTCAGTTTCCCTCCTCTATTCTTCAAAGATTGTCCCACTGGTCATCCATGCTTCTGTGGGTTTCCCAGGCCACATGGTCGCTGAAGACACTGGAAAGGAAGCCAGAGAGGAGTAGCAGGTGCCTGAGAAGAGGCATTGCCCAGCCCCACCAGAGCAAAGATGGCAGACGCTCACATGGATTTGTCACTACAGTGGTAGCTGAATGTGAGGCCAAGAGAACCCAGACAGGAGAGGCTCAGGTCTGCAATTCTGGAAAACTATCATCGTTTATCACCTGAGTGATACTGGTGGGTGGTGTGAGTGCTATAAGATAGGTAAGATGTCTTTGATCTGCCTTTCTTCTAGTGCCTGTCATTACAGGCTGAAGGGGTTCTCAAAGAGCATATGTTTTTAAATGGTCCCTAATTTAAAAATGTATGTGAATATATAAAGTGCCCTCCTTGAGACCAGGAACCATGTTTTATCTGTTTCACTATTTACACACTTACTAGGAAGACTGGGAATTAAAGGAACCCCATAAACATTGAATCATGGGTGTAAATGAAAAAGATCTTCAAAGACACTAAACAGGAGGGTGAATCCAATCCAACCATTCCTTTCAATGCTGTACAAGTTAGAGGGGGTGACCCCTTCTCAGTGCATTATCTACTTTCCTCTCTGCCTCTGGTAAGTGTAAAAGCTGGAAGGCGGGGTGGGTAGGATATTGTGGTACAGTAGAAGGGAAGGAAGCACTTTGCCAAAATATAGTAGCTACTCTATAGATCACGTGTCCTGACCCCAGCGTAAGGGCTTAGCTCACATCCAGGCTTTGCTTTCCCCCATTTTCCTGTCTCTTTCTCCCCACTGTCTGCCTGAGAGCTGTCAGCCATTTGTGGTTTTCATGTCCTCACTGTTTGGCTCCTATTTTAAATTATGGTGTGAGGGGCTCTCAGTTTTGGAGCACAGAATGCCAAGTTCCTGAGTACTATCTGCGGCTTGCTGTGGGCCACCCTGAGTGTATCCTCACCTGGCCACCAGCTTCCCAACCAATGGACTGGCTTTCAAAAAAGTAATCCCCTAAATGAGAGCAGTCCGAAGCAATTCCAAATCCGTTAATACTGTATCTCTGCTTGTCCACAGAGCCCAGGAAGGGTCATCCGGGAGGGGTGCAGGCTTCTCCTGCTGTCGGTCTGTTTACACCAAACTGACTTGATATTTTTATCTGTTTACAAAGCGGTGCAAAATGTTTACATAGTAGTGACCTGGATTCTGGGTCTGCGAGTGCTGTTTGCAGTAGAGCGTCTTCTAATCTTCCGTGAAGCTCTAATCGTGTCTATTGAGCGAGGCCTCCGTTCCAGTTGGCAAGAGCTGTTTGGAGAAGGGCTCCACTTCAGGGCCCATCTTGTTTTCTTTGTCTTCCAGTGGGTGGCTTTGGAGGCATTCCGTGTGTACTAGACCGCTTGTGTTACTTTAGATTCGCTTCAAACTGAACACTTTGGGTTTCTGCATATGTGTATTTTTAGCCTTGGAACATTTGGAGAGTCTGCCTGTAGTGGGCGACAAGAAAAGAGGCTAAGGGGGACTCTGGTTTACCACAGTTTTCTCAGAACTACGCTTTCCACCGAAGTGCACCTACCTCTTCTTTGGTCTACGTAAATTATTCCCGGATCTCTCCCTGGAAAGCACAACTCAGCTCCTCCACGTTTTAAGGAGGCATCGTCTCCCAGGAACAGGAAACATCTCACTTAGTGCTAGGTCTTAGTTCTTTGTAGAAGGCGACAAGGATAGCCCGTCCCATCTTGCAGTACAGATGGGACTGTCACATGTGATCATGAATATGACAGCATTTTATGAGCAGCATCAAACTCTCCACGTACATTTCGTTTGCTTCCAATCCTGGACTCTGTTCCTTGACTGAAATTCATTAGCAGGAAGTGGAATGTAGGAGAGTCACTGAAATGAAAGTCAGGAGCCCTGTGTTTTCCACCCCTCTGCGTGTACAAATAATATTTGATAAGTCACTTATCTTCTCTGGGCTTCAGCATCCTCACTGGTAACATTTAATAGCTGAGTTAACAGCTCTCTAAATTCCTTTCACACTATTTCACTGTAGCTGCGTGGTACACATTCCTCACGAGAGAGAAGAGCCTGGTGTCTCCTACCTAGTGATGAGACGGGCTCCTTCAACTGCTTATTCACTTTATTTCCAGATAATTGATTTGGACGAAAACTCTTTCAAGTGACTTTAAGTCACCTTCTACTACTTCTTCTAGCAAAATAATGGTATTATTTTCCTTCTATGATATATTATGACAAAGGAAAATCAAACTTTTGAGAGAGAGCGAGAGAGAGCGAGTGAGCGCGAACACATGGGTGGGAGAGGGACAGAGGGAGAAAGAGAGAGAATTTCAAGCAGGCTCCATGCTCAGCACAGAGTCCAGGGCAGGGCTTGATTCCATGACTCTGGGATCATGACCTGAACCAAAATCAAGAGTTGGACGTTCAACTGACTGAGCCATTCCGGGCTCCCAAACTTTTTATTTTAAAGTGTGGAATAATTTCCCCTGTGATTAAGCACATTTGGGTTAAATGATTCAGAATAAATATGGAATGTATTTGGGATTCTGGGAATTACTATACTTTTATCCCCCAGTCATCGCTCCCAGCCCATGCCCACCTGAGCCCGGGGAGCGTGGGAGGAACAGTGGCTGGAGAATAGGGTGAAGTTTGGATGCTTCTTAAACTACCCTTTCACCCTGTGTCCTCCAAAGCTTGTTTCAGAGAATACCAGTTACACGAGCTGTTGTAGATGAGTCATGACTAAGGCTTCACGATTAAATGGGTTTGTGGAATATTATATTCAACAAATAGAGCAGATTTTCTCACTATGCAAAATTCCTAGAGCTTTGAAGATGCTAATGTATATTCTCCATCTCCAACAGAAAGATAGGACATGTATGTTGCACAAATGGGGCTGACCATGGGGCTGACCATGGGGCCCTTCTATATGAGGAAGTCTCATAGGACAAGCGTCCTTGGAACAAACTCTAAGATATTTGGTTCTTGTTTTAAAAGAGCCAAAATTCACCAAAGAAAGAAAAAGTCCACTGAGACTCTAGAGAAAGGGAAAGTCATGACTGTGGGAATTCACGATGTGTGCTACCGTGGTGATGGAACTGCATCACACTCAGCAATATCAAGCATTAGTTATTGATTTTATCTTTACCAAAACCACACATCACCACCTACATTAGATTGCCTTGTATGGTGCTTCACGTATGCATTCCATAAATGCTTCTGATGCTGAGGTTAAACAGTTTTTACACTGTGCATTGCAGCTTGTTAGTAAAAATGATATTCCACACCACTTTTCTTTCTTCCTTCAGCAAACATCCATTGAATGCCTAGTCCTCAGTACTTTTCCAAGCTCCGGTGTTATATCATTGACCACTATGGCACAGATCCTTCCTAAACAACCTACTGTTTAGTAGAAGCAAATGTGTATTTTATTTTTATTTTTAAAAAACATTTATTTATTTTGGATAGACAGAGACAGAGCATGAGTGGGAGAGGAGCAGAGAGAGAGGGAGACACAGAATTTGAAGCAGGCTTCGGGCTCTGAGCTGTCAGCACAGAGCCCAGAGTGGGCTCAAACCCATGAACCATGAGATCATGACCTCAGCCAAAGTTGGTTCTTAATTGACTGAGCCACTCAGGAATCCCACAAATGTGTATTTTAAAATTGGAATTCACTGTGACAAAGGTAACATTTAAAGCAAATACAAAGCAAAAAGGCAACAAGGAGGAGAGAGAAAAATTCATTCTCAAAGAATGTGAAAGAACGTTTTCTAGAAGGACAGGTGAGTCTCGAAAGCAGAATAGAAGTTTTCTGGCTGGAACAGGCCAGCTGATTCTAGCACCAAAAATAAAAGTTTCAAAGGCAAGGAGACGGGACTCAATTTGACAAGTGTGGGAGTGTGTAAGCAGTTGGTATTGTTGGAACGCAAAACAGAAGGAGCAGAGTTGAAAGACACAAGGATTGATTAAGAAGTTGGCAAGGCTCAGGTTAGTAAAACATTATGTCCTTTATGGAATGACTCAAGAGTCTGATTCAGGCAATGAAGAACTATGAGAAGGTTTAGGAGAGGCCATGATAAAGCAAGAACTTAAAACCTGACCTTGGGAGCATTATAGAGAGTCTAGAGGTAGGCAAATTAATTAGTAGGTGTTACAGTTATCCAAGTGAGAAATGATCAGGCACTAACAGTGGCATATTTGGAAAGGACACATTTGCGGTATTAATGATGTAAATCAAAACAATTTTTTTAATGTTTATTCATTTTTGGGAGAGACAGAGACAGATCATGAATAGGGAAGGGGCAGAGAGAGAGAAAGACACAGAATCCAAAGCAGGCTCCAGGCTCCGAACTGTTAGCACAGAGCCTGACACGGGGCTCGAACCCACAAACCATGAGATCATGACCTGAGCCAAAATTAGATACGCAATGGACTGAGCCACTCAGGTACCCCATTGATGTAAATTTAATAATACTTGTTACTGATTGAATCATAAGCAATCTAATAGTAAATGAAAAGAGTCATGGATGGCGCCCAGGTGTGTGGCTTGGAAAATTGGATGGATAGTGATATTTGTAATGAGATAGAATGCACAGAAAAATGAACATTTTTTGTAAGTATAAAACATATATTTAAGATATATAAAAATATATTTTAAAAAATATTTTATATATTTTTATATATAAAATCTGAACTGCCTTGGGATATACAGGATGAGATCCTAACAGATGGTTGGTTATATTTTCCTTGAGTTCCACAGAAATGCTTTGTTTATAGTTATATATTTATGTCCAACAGCTTTTAGGTGGTAGTATAGTATGCTTGAAACAGAAGATATTGCCTTGGAAGAGAAGACAATAAGAGAAAGAAGAATAAGGAATATCTTTGTGTTAAAAACAAGATGTAGAATCATTAAAAGGAGAATGAAAATGTTCTCATACCAAGACCCAGGAACATAAGGTATGGCAACACATAGAATAACAAGAGAACTTTAAAGAGGAAGTTTTGGTTGTTGTTGTTGTTTTTTTTTTTTTTAAAGAAGAACAAAGGCTAAGTACCTCAGAGAAGTATTCTGAGATAAGATTGAGACTTGCTTTAGGATTTGGCAACCTGGAAGTCACCAGTGACCTTGGCTAGAATGACTGCAGGAAAGCCAGATTGCCTTAAGTGGTGGACAGAGAAGCAGGTGATAACAATGGGTTCTGGTCATTGTTTTCAAAAATGTTTTGCTGAGAAAAAAGGAAAGGAAAGATAAGAATAGTTAGAAGGAGATGAAGGGTCAAGTTTAAAATGTCTGTGTGTGTGTGTGTGTGTGTGTGTGTGAGAGAGAGAGGGAGAGAGAGAGAGGAAAGGAGAAAGGGAGAGAAGAAAGGAAGGAAGGAAAACAGGAGAGTAGGGAGGGATAGAGGAAGGAAGGAAGAAAGAGAGGGAGAGGGGGAGGGAGGGAGGAAGGGAGGTAAAAAATGTTTAAAGGCTACAGGATCTGTCGGTTTTGACACTAACCTGAGCCACGTGACACTGTATTGGGTGCAGGTGTGTTGGGGATGGGGCGGCGGGGAGTGTCTTGGGCATCCTAAGAGGTTTCACAACATCCATGGCCTCTTTGTGCTGAATGCCAGTAGAACCCATTGTGATGATCAAACATGTCTCCAGACATTACCCAATGCCTGGGGTGGGAAGCAAAATTATTCCCTGTTGGGAACCACTGGTTTAGAAAAGAAGTCAGTGGGAGAGATTGACCATATAATGAAGAGGAGAGAAAAAAATAATGCAGAATCCATTGAGATAGAAAGGAGGCTCTGAGATTTAGAACATCAGTAGAGGTGCATCCTTTGTACAGAAAAGACACATCTTCCTCTGACACCAAAATGGAGGAGAAAAAGAGCCTAGGGTACTAGGAAATTTCCATTTGAGGGTGGAGTGCTGGCCAGGAAGGGTGACCCTATTTCCTTTGTGAGTTAAGGAGATGAGGTCAACTCATAAAAATGAGGAAGCCACAATCTGAGTAGGAGGAAAATGGAAGGGTAAATAATCATTCAGAGTAAAAAGCTGAAGTACATGTCAGAGGGAAATAAAACAAAAACACACACGCACACAAAAACTTTTGAAGAATGTAATGGAGGCCACCAGTTTGGAAAGCATGAATATGAATGAGTCTCGTTTCCAAAATGTCTTTTTATCTTCCAGCTACAACTGCCTCTTTGTTAAAGAAATGAAGAGGGCTATTTTTATGATTCCTGTAGAGTTGGATGCTTGCAGCTCAGGTAGGAAAAATTGCAGAGTAAAATAGGTTGGATCACAGACAAGGATAAACCACACATAACTTCTGAGATCAGTGTATTTTAGGCAATATCTAATTCAGTGGTTTCAACATTAGAGTCAATTAATGAAATTTCTTTCAAAACGAAAAGACTCACGACAGTGATTCAATTCTTAACTCCAAAAGTGTTGTCTGAAATTTGAGAGAGATTGGGTATACTTCATATTTGTAAAACGCCATTTGTGTAGTCTCTTCTGAGTACTCTGTCTTTTTGATTAACTACTTAAAAATAACATACTTATCTTTTACTTAGTGTTTTGTCACTATCTTTACATTTGAAGGAAACCATATGTGATACATAGCCCTATGTGGTAAGTATTGCACATATTTATCTTGGTTTTCTATTTATCTTCTGACTTTATCTGTGGTTTTATTCAGGCATTTATAAACTATGTATCAATATGTCCTTCTATAATGCCATAGAAGTTTTGTGGCATACCTAGAAAAAATTTCCTTACACAGATATGATAAAACCATTTTCAATATTTCGTTCTAGAATTTTACACTTTTTTAAAATTTACATTTGTGGGTCATCAGGAAATTATTTGGGCCTAAGAAGTAAGCTAGCGATGCAGTTAACTTATTTTTAAGAGAGTATTAATCACCCAAATATAGTATCTTAAATATTGTCTTTTCCTCATTTTTATGCAAGGCTACTTTTTCCGTAGAATAAATGTATAGTTATTTGGGTCTGTTCATGTACCTTTTATGTGTTCCATATTGATGTGTTTATTTTTGGATATGCATATATTTAAAATATCCCTGACTTATTTTATGATGAGGCCCAGAAAATTTAAGTGATTTATCAGAGATCATCCAGGTAGGTAGTAGGGGAGTTCACTAGACCCCGAGACTCATGTTTATTGGTTGAGTGTGTTACGCTTGTGGACTAATGAGGTACTCTTTTACATAGTCATTGACTAGATCGGAGATGAGTCAATCACCTCAAGTATGCTTAGTCATGGTGACCAAATGAGGGGTTTCCACAGATGGCTGATGGGAAGAGAAACTGTTTGGACAAAATGAGTACGCAATAGTCATGAAAGTGACTTATTCTTTATGTTATCTTGTAACTGAAGGCAAAGGATTAACCATGAACTCGATTTCAATGGTTTGTGTAAAAGTGTTTCTCCACAAAAACTATGCATTGGTTTCAGGTTCATGGAGAACCTTTCCCTTAGTGCTAGCATGATGACAGAAGAAACGAACATTGTGTTAATTGGTTGTGTTTGTAGTTTTTGCTTCAGGGTTATAACATCAATTTGCTTTTTTTTTTCAATTTAGAATGTATTAATGTTATTCAACAGACAGATGTTGAACTACAAAGCTCTTTTGGAGTTATTTATTAAATTTAGGAAAATAAGTGAACCACACAATTTTTAGAACCTTAACAAAGTGCCATAGAGGTCTTTGAATATATGGAATGTCAGTTACAAGTCAACTGTATCACTCAAAGTAGGAAATGAAGAAGTGGGTCAAATCCCATGAAACCCTAAACAAAGATACTGGCTGATTCCTAGGCAGCTTGTATAGATATATGGGGCAGTAGTAGAAAGATTACCTGCATACAGTTTACCTTTCCAGGATAGGAACTATTACTATTCAGATTTCAATTAAATACAGATTGAATCAGCCTCACATGGTCAGATTTTCAGAGGACATTTTATGAAGTCCTGGTCTCCTTTGCTCTTCTTACTTAATATAAGGCAACTTGAGTAAATAACTATAATGTAGAGACACACACAAAATGTCTCAAGCATAGAGTTCACCAACACATCTATGATAAACGTGGACTGATTTGAAACTTTACCCAGCTTAATAATTTGATGCCCTCTGATTTGCAAATTGCCTTAGTGCTTCCAAAATACGTCTGAAAAATGGCTGCAGGAGTGGAGTGAACCATATTTAACCAGGAGACCCTTATTTTAACTCTCTGTGGGTGTCGGAATTCAAATTCAATCCTAAGGTATGAAAAGTTAGCTTTTCCTTGTGGATTATGAGTTACCATATAAGTACCACATTTTAGTTTTAGATTCATTCTCTTTAGGGCATAGAGGACACTTTGGTACTACTGATTAAGAGTTCTAAAACTGGAACTTGGAGCAAAAATTTTAAAATATTTGAATCAATGTATTGTCTGAGCCTGGAGCAGCTCAACCACAAGGAAATAGGATTAAAGTAATAAATAGTGAATATTATATAATATGATGAAACATTTAAAAGATTGGATTTTTCTCCTTCCTTAGAGGGTATTTTATTGATTTCTATTTGGAATTCAAATTAGTGATGTTAGTGTGGATGCAACCAATTTCAAAGTGACAGAGTCATAACAGCCCCACATGTAAAGTTGTGAGCACAGGAAGTCTCTGAACAAGGAGGGGAAAACTTACTGGCAAGTCTTAACTTATAATGATGTGGTCAATGCCTGGAATGCACAAGAATCTCTTCTTTCGAAACAGTTTATGCCCTGGGGGTGAAACCTCGGGCTCTCTGCAGTAGCTGGGTCTACAGGAGAAGTTCTTTGGATAAAAGTGTACTCTCCAGGTTTCCCTTCCATGTGGTATTCTCTACATGTACCAAAGACCCTACTCTCTCCCGCATTCTCTGCCTCTGTATTAATACATGTCATCTGGAGGGATCAAAGCCAGCTATTTATTTATGTTAATATCAAATTAATAAACTATTATTTCCAGGTTAGTTGCATAGAAAGTCTTTTTGAAATTACAGATTGAAAGTATAAAGTGCCTTTTCACAATCTTCAATATATATATGGCACAGGTCCCCTTATGATTTTAGGATTTATGATTGATTTAGAAAGTTTTGAATAGTTTCCTGAAAACCTTATGAGTATGTGTTTGTGAGTGTGACATAGCACATGTAGATATGAAATAATAATTCCCCTTATGTTTGAATTAACAAACTGTAGTACCCACATGTACATTAAAAAAAAAAAGCAAAACAACTCTTTTTGTATATAAGCTCAATATTTCCTCAAACAGTTCCATGTGGAAGCAACCAAGTGATTCATTAACATCCTTTCTTTAGGTGAAGACCCCAAGCCACATCAAGGCAAGTGTAGATAGACATGGATTCCAGTGTTTCCAATGAAGTTTATACCTCACTTTGCATAAGGGTTGTTGGACAAAACATCTAAGGAAAGAACCGTTGTGATTTCCATTAAAAATTTGTTTTCTTCTCTACTCATTTGTTGAAAGGAGACCCAGTCAGCAAACTAAGGGACAGAGCTATGGGAAATATTGTTAGAAAAACTCAGCTGTGTTGAAATCTTGAGAATGCTCCCCTCACTTTCTCACATACCCATGGCATTTCAGGGACAGCCACAGAATGATGATGTTGCAATGCCACGCTGGAAATGCAGACTCATGTTGAAATCTTAGTCACCATCTTTAAAAAAAATAGTGGGATGTGGAGTAATCATGAATTATGAGAGAAGTCCAAGGCTAAAGTTAGAGAATAATTTCACATTGGGTATGCCAGTTAGTAGAGGGAAGGAGGGGCAAGGAGTCATTTTAAGGAGAAGGAACAGCATTAGGTAGGTGGAACAAGGTGTGAGAGATGAATGGTCAGAGAACGGTAAGGCTGCATACTAACAGGGGGATTGACTAGGTCAGCTGGTAAGATCGACTGCAAAACATTATAAAGAATTTTTGGTGTCCTGCTAGAAGTTTTGGACTATATGCTTTAGGAGAGGATACTTTGTGATCAGAGTTATAATGTTGATGGCATATAAAGTGGACATGATGGAGGTGGCCATGGACTATACAGAAAGAGAAACGATGTGCATTAGAAAGAAAACACTGTTGGGATAGAAATCAGGGGCACCTCTGAGGAAAGGTTGGTATACTTACTTGACTAAGGTAAGTAAGGAATTGGATGTGGGGATGGTGGTAGGAGACAGAAGGAGAAGAAAAGATAATTTCAAGGTCTGGCTCAGAAATCTATGGGGATTGAGAAACGTCATTAACTGCATTTTAAACATTAGAAGAAAGGGAGTTCTGGAACTTTAGAGGGGTACTGGGAAGGGTCATACATTAGTTTTGGACATATTGAGAATGCAGTTCCAGTGAATTATGCAGGTTAAAAAAATCTGTGGGAAATACAAGTCTGGAGTTGAGGATACAGGCAGAACTTAAAATTTTCGAAGGACTATCAAGATCTATTGGGATCTCTCCTAAATAAGAGCTGAAGCAATGAAGGGAAAACACTTGGGCAGAGTATTGGACAGAAAGGAGAGCAGGAGGAGCAGAGAACCAAGCATGAAATCCTTTGAGAGCCCTAAAAGTAAGTGATTGAGCAGCAGAAATACCATTGGGGAAAGAGGAGGGGGAAAATAAAGAATCAAACAAAAGTGGTGTCAGAAAACAAAGAAGGTCATCTGAAGGAGGGGAGAATGGCCATCAAATGCAATCATCAAAACATCATGTGGTCAAGCACTGAAAAGACGGTACTGGATTTGGCAAGGAGGAAGACATTTGGTGCCTTCAGAGCTATGTGATTTGGGAGGTGAGGACCAAAGTCAGGCAGTAGTGAGAAGAGGGAGGGGGTGAAGAAATGAGAACACAAAACTTAGTTCAGAAATTTGCTGGTGAGTACATTTCATGTAAACTAAACACAATATTTATCAAACCTGGTCTCTATGCCATGTATTGTTACAGGTTCTGGAACACAAGGAAAAGTAAGACACAATCCCTGCCCTCAACAGATTTGTTTTCTATTTAGGGGTAGGGTGATATGTGAATAAATCATTACTGCAGCCATTTCAAATGGTGTCCATCTCAGTGGATCCAATGTAGGCTCTTCTAAAGACCTATTAAATTACTTAGGAAGAGCACACAGAATTCATAATACCAAAAACTAAGACTCACAATCAAACTATTTTTAGAATCAGGAAAGTCTTTCAGTTAACTATAATCGCAGTAGAGCTGATTTGTCAGTAAGATTGGAGGGCCACAATGCTTTTAACTCGCGAGACTGTGAAGTCTCTAGACTGAAAATAAGATCATTTAGGAAGACCATCCCTTGATCTACTACTGCCTGCTCACTGTGGTCTATCCCAATTAGAAGACTTCAAACACTTGTCCCTCCTTCACTCCTCCTTCCCCGTGCCTGTCTTTTAAAAAAACATTGGACAAACAAGCAACTGACAACGCACAGCTGAAGAAAATGGTAACTGACTGTAGTTTATCACAAGCATGAGCTCTAGGCTGTGTGAGGAAAGCTCTGTGTTCGGGGTTGGTGTGAGCCCTGCAATACAGGCTTATTTATCAAGACCTCTATCAGTTTATAGTGTCACCGAACCATACAGCAGAGAAAGTTTCATGTGTGTCCGGCATGTGGATAGATTTCCTTTCATCGGCAATAAGAAATATATTGCAATAGACATTGCACAGACTCCTGAATCTCCAGTGTCATGGCAGCTCTGAAGAAAAGACCTCACCCAGGAAATTGTGTGGAGATGTCAATAGACTACAAGACCACACGGCTTCCATGAAAGGAATCAAAATTCAGACCAATTCAATAGGACAAAGAGGATTTATTTTTTAAAATTTTGGGGGGGAAAGAGAGAACGTGAGTGGGGGGAGTGGGGAGGAGAGAAAGGGAGAGACACAAAATTCAAAGCAGGCTCCATGCTCTGAGCTATCAACACAGAGCCCAACACAGGGCTTGAACTCATGAACTGTGAAGACAAGACCTGAGCTGAGGTTGGATGCTTAACTAATTGTGCCATGCAGGTGACCCAGGACAAAGACGATTTACATGTTACCCTGAATAAAACTGTGCCTTTTTGATACCTCATCAGAAAGACATATCACCAGAACTCTAGAACTAAATAAGAAAGAGAAAACATGGAAAATAACTTTGCCTTCATTCAGTCTCTTGAAAAGAAGGAATTCCTCCCCCAAGAGCCTAAAGATTCCCTCCATCAAGAGCTTCCTTATCATGGTACCTGTCTCCCTTCTTTTTCTCTACCCAAAGTATCCAATATCCAATTCTCCATTCTCCCTCTCCCTGTCTCTCCAGGAAGTGATTATCCGCTGCCTTTCTGGCTCTTCTCTCCTCTCTTTTCCTCTCTGATCAGTTCTTTACCTCTTTGGTGAATCAATTTACTCTCTCGGCTTTTAAAAATTCTCTACATCATCTACTAACCTATCACAACAAATCTCCAGAAACTTAGGAGGCAAAAACACGAATGTCTCAGAAAGGAGGTAGAGGAACTGAGACTACTCAGTGTGGTACAGTGCTGAGTGACAAGGTCATGGTGTAGTGTGTGTGTGTCATTCAATCCCCCCATTACACGTTTGGACAGTTGTGTGAAGCATGCTGGAGGCAGGGTCCATCAACCCTCTACAGAAATCAAAGCAGAGAGAGCAACTCTTCCCTTCCCCTCAGTGACAAAAACAAGGGGATAAAGACGTGAAGTGAGGAGTCAGAGCAAAATCAGAGCTATGCCATCTAGTATTGAAAATCACTGTACTAACCAAACTGTGGGCTGATCTTGGCTTTGTGTCTTCCTTGTGTTCATGTCAGTTTTCTATGTTGGATTTTCCTGCTTAGTTAACTTTTTGCTTAAATTAGCCAGAGTCATTTCTTTGGCTTGTAACAGGAATTCTGCCTAATATAGAAAGTGGTACAGAGGTGAGGCTTGTAGGCAACATGGCACAAGGTAACATGGAGGAGGTGGTGGGGGGTGGTTGGTGCAGGAGATGGAGGAGCTCAGTTGAGACTGAGGGACCACAAAATTTATGTTGGTAGTCAGGAAACGGAATGCTGCGGCACATGGCCCACTGAGATAAAAGCACCAATCACATGATCACCTAGTGGGAGGTGCTGGTGTCAGGCAAGTTCCCCAGGAAGCAATCAGTACTATCACAGAAGAACATGAAGGACATGCAGAATTTGCATCTTTGAGATAGAGTGACTGCTTCCACCAGCACAAGGCAAATCAGGGAGGAAAAAAAAAAGTGGATAGCTTAAATTTCTAAATTCGCAACTTGAAGGGCAGATGGGACCCCAGGGAAATTCAGAGACCAAGCTAATAAATTACCTTGTGAAGGCTACCAAAAGGCTGATACAGGCAGAAATCAAAACACACTGTTTGATCCCGTTGGTCATCCAATTACAATGTCAGTTGGGTTCATAGCCATGTCAGATCTCTTATGCCAAGTGTTAGAGCACTTGTGGGAAAATAGTATTTACGTATTTTCATTACTTCTCTTTTTATTTCCTCTCAATCCCTCCACTATTGTCATTAGGTCTACAATTTAGTCTTTGGAAGACTATCAAAACAAGGAAGCAGGGGAATTTGGGAAGGAATTGACATTACTCAGTTGTTCAGTGAGAAAAGATAAACTGAGGCAAATTTAAAATTTTCACACTTTATTTGAGCAAAAGTCATTTTGAATCAGGCAGCATCCAATCTAGCAGATACAAGGGGGCTTACAAGGGGGCTCTGAGGAGCAATACAAAATCAAATACTTTCAATGAGAGAATGGCATGGGAACAAGGGAAGTTATAGTAGGCAAAGAAGCTGGTTGCTCACTACAAGAGGACGTCCTTCACGGGATGACAGGGCTCCCTGAGGCAGATCAACTGACTAATGCCGATCAGGAGGCTCCCCATTGGCTGGTTTAAGGTTCCCTTTTCAGGACAGCTAACCCTATAATTAAGTTGTTTCAGTTTGGTTATATGGGGCTTAACATAAGCAACTCCATTTGAGGCTGATTTTGTTGTCTTGTTGTGAAACTCAGTTCAGTAACTCATAAGTTTTGGAGCTGTTTCTCTGTGAAAGACAGAAATGTGGTTTTGATTTTAGCACAGGACATTGTTGTATTCTAGGCAGGGACCATTTTTTTAGTATAAAAGTGAAATAAATTACAAACGTGGATATTGAGCTGTCAGAAAGAAAGGGTAGTAGACATTCGACATCCTCATTCTGTACTACGCACTCTCTTCTCATTTGGCGGGAACCCCCCGCCCCAGATGGTGAAACTGGTGAGAAGCAGTTTCCAAAGACACGCCCTTCCTCTCCTCCTTCCCCTGGCAGCCAAAGAAGGTGTGGATCTCGCTAACCTTGATTCTTGAAGGACTGACCTTGGGAATTTGAGGATGGAAGGCATCAGTGCGGGTTTCACAAGTTGGGTAGCTGTGGCAAAACAAGTATTATTTTAATATTTGTTCTATTTTTACTTATATTTTATATTTTCTCTTTATATAGGTGTATATATACTTTATATCTTTATATATGTTCTCTATATATGTATATATAGAAAAGGAGGAAATATATATATATATATATGTCATATATGATACATATATCTCCAATGGAGAGAGAGAAGGAGAGAGAGAGAGAAAGAGAGAGAGAGCGAGCGAGAGTGAGAGAGCGAGTGCACATGAATGGGGGACAGGGGCAGAGGGAGAAAGTGGGGAGGAGAATCTTAAGCAGGCTCTATGATCAGTGCAGGGCTCAATCCCACCACCCTGGGCCCATGACCTTGGCTGAAATTAAGAGTCAGGCATTCAATTGACTGTACCACCCAGGGCCCCCCCTTTTTTAATCTTGCAATTATTTCTTAATCTATCATATTTGGGTTTAGCCGATTTTTGTTCTTTTTCAGAAAACCAATTTAGTTCTGTCATTGAGCTTATTCCATTTTATTGCCTTCTGTCTTTACCATTTCCTTTTTCTTTATGTTTATTCTGTTGCTCATTGTTTACCTTTTGGAGTTGAACCTTAGCTCATTTGTTTTCAATACATTTTGCTGTCGGATATGTGCGCATGCACACACACACACACACACACACACACACACACACACACACACACGTTGACATCATTGAACTGTTAGAACCAGAGTGGTGTGAAGGAGAGTTGGCTTTCCTAGAAGGTCCACCCAAGGCCGAGTCCTCCCTCTATGGCATCTTGTCCTCTCTCTATAGGATGTTTCTCTTTCTCACTTAGACATGAACGCATATGAAATGAAAACCCAATTAACCACTGGTGCTTGTGCTGGGAGGACCCTCCTGAGAGCAGGTCGCTGTGCTTTGTCACTGGCCCTGACATAACTCAGTGTCTTAGTTGTCAGCTTAGATGAAGCCATATAAAGTCATACTTATAACCCTTCAGAATGACAAAATGTCAGGAAAAAATAATATGTTGGAGGATCATCTTGGAGAAATAATGAGTCAAATTCTAAATTATGCAATTTAGGTCATAATAAAACTAGTTACCAGTTATTGAGTGTTTCCTGTTAGTTAGGCACTTGGCTAATTCGTTATAAGTCATGAAGTCACTTTGTTCTAAAAACCACCCTCTGAGATCAACATTAGTCAGTGGCAGATTGTGGCCACCAAGGTAACTAATTCAGCTTAATGTGTCTTAATTGAGGGCCAATACATAAAATTATGCAGAGAAGAGTGAGGCATTACTTTGTACAAAACAGTTCTATATATGTATGGACAACTGTGATTATTGAACATTGTGATGTTAAGGATTGCACTCAGCGCATTCATAGGAAAACGAACAGGTCGGAAAGTCAGGCCTTCCTGGGCTTCCATTTGTGGAATTTTTATGTTGCAATAAAATTGCACATATTTTCATGTTTCCAGAGGAGAACTAGGAAGAGGAGTAGAATTTATAGTGAAGCAAACGATGCCTCAGTGTAAGGGTGTTTTTTCAATAGATAGCATGGTCAAGCGAGGGGATGGTCTTCCTCTACAATGAAGGATCTCCCTCTTTCCAGAGTCCCCTAGCAGCAGCCAGATGCTGGTTGGAGTACAGATTCCTATAATGGGATGATGTTGGGTTGAATAATGTCTCTGATTCTTTTGACTCATAGACTGTTTCTGTCCATTTCAGGCAGTAGGTAAAAATACAAAAAGGTGGCAATGATGTAAGGAGGCTGGTGATGTAACCCCTTTCAGAAGACCAAGTTCTTTTCATGGTTTCACAGGGCCCTCAATAATCCATCAGAAAGTCAGATGGATTAGCAAATTTTTGTAACTGTCCGATTTAATATATAGATAGAGTCTTAGCATAGCGTGAATCGAGAGCTGGTTGACAAAATGGAACTAGTTCAGAGTATACGACAGGCTCTGGGGGCACATTGACTGGGATCAAGCTGTGTGACGTAGGGAAGGTTACTTACCTTCTCCATACCTCTGCTCAATTCTCTTATCTGTGAGTTGGGAGTGCCAGTAGTACCTCATAGGTTGTTGTGAAGATCGAGTGAGTCACTCATGTAAAGAACACTCCTTTATACACCTAATAAATGTCATTACTCAAATATGCGCTGAATAAGAAAACAAAACAAGTAATTCCTTAGAGTTAACATTTAGGTGAAAGACTTACTACATCCTGGGCATTGTTGTGCTTGTACTTGCCATGAAAAGCACATTTTGTACTTAGATGAACATGTCATGCTCTAGTGCTTCTGTAAGAAGTTTTCAGGTATTTCTTCATACCATGAAAGAAAGAAGAGAGCAGAGAGTAATGTTTTCTTTTCTCTTGAATTTGAGTGTAACTGGTAAGCCCATTTAGAGATTCACTAATACAGTGGAGTGAAGGAAAATACTGATCTGATAGTCATTGATACTGATACATGATATCTGATCTACAAATACTGAGAAATAAGGTGAAAAGAGGGAAATTTTGTGAAATGGAAAGAACAATTTACAGTGCAAAAGTGCAGAGCTAAATTTCTGCTCTATATTTGCCTGTGGCTGTTGGCAGGTCACAGAATCAGCTGAAAGCTGGTTTATTATATAATATAGAAATAACAGGATCTGGTCTGCCCCTTTCACAGGGATGTGTGGGGCCAGTGAGTACAAATATGAAGGTCTTCCAGACTGCAAAGCCCAGGACCGGAATCTGCTGGTGCTCTGATGTATTGTGCAGGTGAGCCAGTGAAGTTCATGGAACAAAATTAACTTTCTGGTTCTCTTCCTAAAAGCACACATAAATGTGGCTACTTTAACTAATGTAAGATATAGTCTGTTGCAATCAGGAAGCAATATCTCTTGTTACCAGGCAGTATCAACCCGCTTAGTTTTCCTTTACTCAATTTGGAGTTTTCAAAAGAGCAGGAGTGTCGGGCACAGTGAAAGAATGGCCAGAGACAGAAAAAAGGACATTGTTCCCCACCTGCTCCCTAAATCCACCTGAGTCAGAGCTGACTTGGTGGGGGAGTGGGGGTGGGGGAGGGGGAGGAATGGGATGTGGGAGAGAAGTTTCTAGGTGTGACACAAAACTATTGAGACTTAACATTTTGATGCCTAAAAATGAGACTGTTTTTTTTTTTTTTTTAAATACAGGAAAGGACACAAAATGCTATGGTATCTCTTTCAGGGAAGTTCTAGGGATCAGCATAGGAAAGCCTTCAGACTAAATGAAAAAGGCAGCAGGAATGAAGGGGTGTTTTTTGCCATCTTGAATTCCTGTGCAATCCTGCAGGCAGAGGTCATCTTTCAGTGCTATTTTAGCTGGGCATAGAATTCTCAGCTCAAAATGATTTTCCCTCAGAATGTTGAAGGCATTTCCCTGATATCTTCAAATATTTGTGGCTGTTGAAAAGAATCTGGAAGCCAATGAGATTGTCACCCGTTTTGTCATATATTTTCCCCATAGGAATCTTCTAGAATCTTTATCCTTGGTGCATTAGAATTTCACAGAGATGCTAGACTTTGTTCACTCACTGGAACAGGAGCTCCAGGAAATCAGAGACTTTGTTTTCTTCACTTCAGATTCTTAGCCCCTTGCACCACCATGCCTGACACAACTCCATAAATAGTTGTTGAATAAATTGTTAAAATGAAGGTATTCTGTGGGACACCTAGATGATGCATTTAGTCTCAAGAATCTGTTCCTTTTCATTGAAAAAACAGAAAAACCCAAAGCTTATTTGCATAAGCTCTCCCATCTTTTATTCACCTGTTTTGGGTGGCAGTAATAAGGCGAATTCTCTGTTTGTTGAGATCCTATGGATAGCTCAATAATCTAGATACTCGAAATAGCATCTCTCCACTTTATTCTTTTTTGTCTTTTCCTTTCAGTCAACTGGCTTCATTTAATCAAACACCCTTTCATGATTATTCATTCTGAACAACTTGGTGGTTCTTAGTGTAGCAATCCTTTGATGGCCACCAACTGCATTGTGATTAGCCATGAAATCTCTTGTCAGCAAGGCATGACAAAAAATTTTTTTTTGTTAATTAACGGAAGTGACTACTTCAGCAAGGATCCAAAGAAATCAACTCACTGATGAGAGTCATGAGATTTTCTGAATTTTAAAAAGAAATTTTCACCTTAAAAAAATCTTTGGGGATCATATAATTTCTCAGTTTTTATTTTTCTAGGATGTGATATTTACAATGCTACTACAATCTAAGACTGCCATGAAATCACTTAAAATATTACATTTCAACCCCTCAAACTTAGAACATAATCTACAAAGAAGGGAAAATTATAACATTAAAAATACTTGTACTTCTTATATATTCCTGTTTATCTCTGTATTAATTATTTAGTTGAACTAACTATTCATTCATTTATTTCATTTCATCAAAACTTGTGAACAAGATGGGTCTGAGAATCACCGACATTAAAATAAATAAACACAGGGGTGCCCGGTGGCTCATTGGTTAATCATCTGACTTTGGCTCAGGTCATGATCTCACGGTTCATGAATCTGAGTCCTGTGTCAGGTTCTGTGCTGACAGCTCAGAGCCTGGAGCCTGCTTCAGAATCTGTGTCTCCCTCTCTCTTTGCCCCTCCCCATTCATGCTCTGTCTCTCTCTCTCTTTCAAAAAAATAAAAATTCAAAAAAAAAAAAAAAAAGCAAACACACAAAGTTGCTCCCAGTGGATTAAGCTCAGAATTTTGTGGCTTGTTTTGTTCTCCATTTATGGTCTTTTCTGCATTCAACCTCAATAGAAGTAAAATACATGCACATTTTCAGAAGATTATTTCCATAATATCTCCATTAAGTACTAATAGTAATCCAAGACATGGAAATAGAGTCAGGGATGACATTTTCCCTACCTTTCTTTTATAAAACTCCCTGTTTCTTGGCTGAGGAACAAAACATAGGCAAAGTACCATGGGGAGTGATGGAAAAAAAAGTGGGGATCAATCTTGTTCTTCTGGGATATTTTTCAAGAACATTTTATCCTTTTAAAAATGTTACTCTTGCCTCATTGCCAAGGTCAGTGACACTTTGGATAATCCTCTAGGTATGAACTGTGTTTAAATGTGACCTGGCAAGTAACATGTCCATTCTGTGCTCTCTCACTTGAAAGCATTTCCAACATTTCTCATTCATGATAAGTTAAAATACCTTTTACCACACTTGCTCATTTTTTCCTATTCTTTTTTGTTCTAGAAAAAGGGAGTAGATAATATTTTCTCTTCAGAACTGGAATAGCACAAATGTACTTTGTATGTGGCTGAGGAGGAAGTTTCCATGTAACTTATCCAAAATGTGCATAGATGAGTAGGTGGATTTAAAATGATTCTCCAGCAGAGAAAAAGTAATGGCATTAAAAAAAAAAAAAAAAGATTTACATCAAGTTAAAAAGAACGACAGAGGGATCACTTGAAAATCAGCCATAAGGAGAGGCAGATTGTTGGCATGCAGGCAATTGCACATCTTGTGTATTGACTGGCCCCAGTGGCAAAGGACCTTTACATCAACGTGGGGAAGTCTCTGAAACCCACGTGCTGTGTCAGCTTTAATTACGCAGGTTTACTGAATATGTCATGTCTTTGCTCCCACCCACCCTTCACTGAGCCTCAGCTGAGGAAAGAATGGCCACAAATAACAGATTTTGATACACCAATATATGCCAGGGCCATTAACAGGACTCAAAACTGCATAATCGAAAGCAAACACCCTTATTGTGAAGGTTAAGTGAGGTAACCTACAATCCCTGCCTCGGTGAATGGCATTTCCCCTGTAATCTCTTTGATATTGGCTTAGCTCTTTTTGTGGGAGAACATGATCTCCACTGGTTCCACCATCCATCACCACTACCTCCCCCTTCCCTCCCTGTTATGCTTAGGCAACCAACCCTGTTACTGTTGGGCCTTTGAACCCCTTCCAGCCCTGCATTCCCAGAGGAAACCCTACACAGTGCTGGAGAACGTGAGATCGCCAAGGTGTGAGTAGGTAGTGGGAATGGTCAGGGCTGAGATCAGACAGCTTCTGCTTACGTGTTAGGGGCTCTGTGTGGGGGGCCAGTAGTGTTTGCTCTTTCCATTTTATAGCCGCCGTCATCTCTGGGGTTTCTATCCCCTATGTTTCTTTGGGCACAACAGTCTCTTCAAGGAAACTTTTAAACTCAAGTTGAAATTGGACACAAGCACTCTCGTGTTTGCATGAGTGACCCATGAATTGTGTAGCCTCCTCTGCTTGCAGCTGGCTGTGAGCCAGTTCTTTGAGGAAACCAAAGAGAGAGACTGCTTGTTGTTCAGCCAGTTGAAAAAACCAGAGCAAGAACCCAAGTGATTCAGCCTGACTCTTCCCTGATACTAGTTGGGAGTTCTTATGGGTTGAATTGTGCCTCCCCAAAAGATCATGCTGAAATCCTAACCCACGAGACTACAGAGTGTGAGTTTGAGAATGGAATCTTTGAAGATGTAATTAGTGAAGTTATGGTGAGGACATACTGGAGCGGTGTGGGCCCTTCATCATGACTGGTGTCTTTATACGAAGAAGGAAATTTCGCTACAGAGAGGGAACTCACATCAAGACAGAGGCACGGCGTGGATGCTGACCGAGGCCGGGGAACACCAGGCACCACCAGAAGCAAGGAAGACACGGCAGGATCCTCTCCTGGAGCCTCGAACAGAGCACGGCCAGCTCCTTGGTTTTGGGTTTCTAGTCTCCAGAACACTGGGAGTATAAATTTTCTGTTGTTTCAAGCCACCAAGTTTATGGCCCTATGTTACAACAGCAATAGAAAATAAATACAGAGGTGTTTTAGATGAATTTAAGTAAAAAGAAACAGAAACTAATAACCTTTTCCAAACTTTGATCATTCAAGGGATTTAGGAATCTACATCTGGTTACTGCCTTTTACTTTATTCTAGAGAGCCCTCCTGGAAAGGAACAGATAAAATAGACTATATATGTGTTGGTGAACTTGGAAGCAAGTCAACTTTGAGGCTGCCCTTGGCAAGGAGCTCTTTCTTCATTATTATTGTGCCCCCTGAATGAAGGTCCTAGACTTTCTATAAAGGATATCACGTTTGTCTTACAACAAAGAACTCCTCTTTCCTGGAGCTCTGTGTCTATCGGGGCCTTATTCCAGCATGCACCCTGAAGGAGGGGTCTCCATCCTACAAACGATGAAGCATATCTCTATCTGTGAAAGGAAAGCGGGAGTCAAACATTTCATATACTTAACAATATCTGTATTTTGAGGTACCAGTTACACACAATATAAGGTTAACCCACAATTCTTGCTACCAAGCATCAATTATTCAACATGGTGACCTTTGATGGTTCAAGACAAACCAAACCCCATATAATTCATACACTCAGCACATTAGTTGCTCAATAAATCACTGTTAAATAAAGGAGGTTCACATGAAAGATCAGCTACACAAGTCTCTCAATAAAATAATGGGTGTTTCAAAAGGAACGATTCATCAATAAACTAACATTGCTGAAGTGGCCTTCACAATTATACAACTTCAAGAGATGACGTCTGTTTTCTTGCCCTAAGTGGTTCTATGGTCTCTTTGTACCACACAGAGATCAGTATGTCCCCGGACAAGAGTGGTCACACAAAGCAGAGGCAGTTTCCAGTTCTGTGTATGGAATTCTCTTTTCTACAGAGATCTAAGTTGGGCCTGGGTTAAGGCTACTTTCTATACAACATTATCATCTAAACAATGTCCTTACATGGCAAAGTTCTACCTAAGAAAAGACTCACCATTATCTGGGGTTGCATAAAAGTCTGCTTTCCTTAATCTCTATAGATGTGCATATATTTGAGGTCCTAAAACTATCTTTTGTTTCAATCATAAGGGAGCACCTCACAGATATTTACCCAAAGGCTAAATCGCTATTACCCTTGGGGACATTTTGTGATGGATTCTTTCAGGATTTTTTCACTGGTCCCCAACTCCCATCCCTGATGGATACTGCCTGCTATGTGCCAGGAGTGACAGGAGAAATGCCCTGGACCAGGAGTAGTTTCCTCCATCGGGGAATTACACACCCTTTTGGGAGATAAACAAATATAAGTATCTAAGTGGCACATTAAATTGGTATCTGGACTCTCTAGTCTCTGATAATTTAGACGCATCATGTTCGTTTGGAGAGCCAGCAAGGCAGATGAGCTAAGTGCCTGGAGAGCCAGCAAGGCAGATGAGCTAAGTGCCTGGAGATAGACTGAGGCTATCTATCGTTGAGGCTGAGAGCAGTGTCCTGTGCATTTCAGCAACGTGAGAACAAGAGTCCCTCCTCTCCACAGAGTCACCGTGCTTTACCACCTGGTCAGTGTGTCACACATGGACGCCAAAGTGTTAAGTGTTGCAGGTAATCATGGTAATTTTTGAAATGAAGTGGAACTGGATAATTTCTGGGGACAATTTCTGGTGCCCAAATCACACTCTCATGTGGTATGACAGGTAAATGGCCAGTCCTAATTTCACGAGGTAAGGGAGTGTCTTTCTCGCGTGTGCTGGAAGCAGAACAGAGCCCCACAGCTGCGGCCGGGGGGTGCCCACCACCCACGGTGATCACAATAGTCTTGGGCTCCGTGTCTAGATCTCCTAACACATCGGAGTTTCTGTTCTTTGTATCGCGAGAGCATCTTATTATGGGCATTTGTTATCTATATGCCAGGTTACTTTTGATGATGTGATGGTCATTGTGGTTGAAAAAAAAATATTTCTGAGGAACTTTGAGTAACTGCAATTTGTTAAAGAGAGAATTTTCATTTGTTTCTGCCAAGTATCTCCAAGGCACTGCTCATCTGGCAGTAAATAAAAATTAAAGCTAAAGAAGATATAACTTTGGGCTGCAAGTCTGCCCATGGGCTGTTCATTTCCAGTTCACAGCAACCCCGGGTATCAAACTGAATGAGAACCCAACTGTGACTCGATGTTGAGCGGCCCCTGGACCTTGTTCCTTGTTCCTTCAACAGAACCAGAGTCTCGCAGGAAGCTCTCTTCTTATCGGCAAATGCCCCAGAGCAAAGACAGTTGTGTGTGTGGTGCACTAACCTCTCTGGAAGATTTCCTTTGTTTGGATTTTGATCCCATAATTCTTCACTGTCTTTTCAGTGTTTTAAAAAATATTAGCTTATATGTCCTTGATTTATAAAATTTATCCACAACAGGAAAGTGAGTTAAACCATTTCACTTGTCACAAAGCAGAAGCCCCTAAGTCCAGGTTTTTCAGTCCTGGGACTATTGACATTCAGAGGTCGATAATTCTTTACCGGAGGGCACTGCCCTGTGCAGCGTAAGTCACTCAAACACTATTTCTCACTCCTACATCTAGATGCAGGTAGCGACACCTCTCTCCCCTTGGTCAAAACAGTCAAAAGTGCCTCCAGACATTGGCAATTATCCCTTGGACAGCAGACGTATCCTTTTGAGAAGCACTGCTCTAGAGTGTTGATATTTTAAAATCAAGATTTCTGAAAATATTTACCGTGTATTCTGAATTAAGGATAGTTTTACCTTGTGCATTTGCTTCAAATTTCAGATTTGTGATATCGAAAAAGAGGGCCTTGCAAATCCAGTGGGAAATGGCCCAACAGCTGCTCTAGTAGGAAGAACATTCACTTTAGAGCCAGATAGAATTGGATTCCAAGGCTGCCTCAGCTCCTCCCTCTGACGGACGACTAATCCTATGGCTTCAGGCGGGTTGCTTAGCCTCTTCACCCTGACTTTCTACTTCTGTGAATTATGATCCTCAGCGGTTGGTTTGTAAGTCATTTCCTTCTCATTTGGTTCGATTATTTAACCAGAGCCCATAGAGCAAGTAATGGTAACTCCTTTTTTGTTTTTTAGATGCTTCCTCAAGTATAGGCTCTTTTACCAAAGTCTTTGTTGCGAAGTTGTGGGGGTGGGGGGGGGGAGGCCCCTTTGAATTAAATACATTAACATAGAAAATATTTTATTTAACTTGGAATCTTAAAGGGTCTTCAAGGTGAGCCTCAGTTTCAGTCTTTAAAAACTTTTTTACACGAAGAGGAGGGCGAGGCAGAGACTTGTTATATAAGGTTTGTGCAATGTTTATACACAGCTGCAAATTATGTTTCCAAATTTGTACTTTTCCTCAGGTGTGTTCTTACAATATTGTGTGCAGATTGTAGAGGTGGGGAGAGAAGAAGTTTTTGGTGTAAGATGTGTAACAAACACAGTTTTTATTAGTTTCCGCATCAGCTCGAATCTAAGAGGTCGACATTTTCTTGACAGTTCTACAAAGAAAATGCACTGAGCACAGTTACCAGGGACAAAGGGAAGTGGCTTTTATGTGCTATTGCATTTCATCTTCCCAAAAAAATCTGAGGTAAGAGCT
This sequence comes from Helogale parvula, assembly GCA_004023845.1. Taxonomy (NCBI): domain Eukaryota; kingdom Metazoa; phylum Chordata; class Mammalia; order Carnivora; family Herpestidae; genus Helogale; species Helogale parvula. The sequence continues at coordinate 256,592 of PJEM01001854.1, forward strand.
GTGCCCATTTTATAGATTCAGGAATCTCGGGTGCGCTGAAGCTCTGTGTCCACATTCCCACATCTCTCCTTGTCTCAGACCCAGGGCCCTTAAACACGCCATCACGCTTCCTCTGATAACCATGTGCTGAGGGAGAAATAAAGACGCACGGACACCAGAGGATGGCATTCTAGTGTAGGACACATGAACCCAATGAGACATAATGGAAAGGGTTCTTGAGGAAAGGCAGTGGTTCAGGATATGAAAAATATAAGACAGAAACAAGCAAGGGGAAAGGGATGGTGGGTGGGGCCAGAAACACAGGTTTATAGAAAATTCCTAACATTTATCAGATTAAAGGAAACATCTTTATTTTTAGTTAAACAGAAACTCCCATGATATCTATTCAATTTGGTATGTTTAAATGTCGGATTATAAATGATACCCTCCTGCCCACCAAGAGTTTACTTATGGGAAATGAACCTCCCTTTGACACAGAGACAAGCTTCTTAATCATCAGATAATTCTAGCATCTGGACACTTTTAGAACCAGAGAATTCTATTTCAAAGCTTCTGCTGAGAGCAGGAATGCTCAATGGGCATTTTGTCTCCGTAAGAAGCAGAGATGTTGGCCCATAGATCTTGGATAGAAAAGACCTTGGAGACCCTCAGGTGGATTTTCTTGCCAGGGCAGAAGAAGTAATGAGTGCTATTACACAAAGCCTCTGAAGAGAATACTTCCGCAACAACTGCTTAGCAATACCTAAAACTTCAGATTGTATCTGTCAAGTGAAGATTAAGGAGATCCTAAACCACTTCAGAATTCAGCTCCCATTTAACGCTCTCCTCTCCCTCCCTGTGCACAGAGACTTTCTCCCAAGAATGGTAATAAAAGTGGCAATGGACAAGGAAAATTGTGACTGTTTAGTATAATTTTTCCTTCTCAGAGGCTATGTATTTCTATATAGTCTAGCTCCGTATTCCCACCTGGTATTAGATAAAGCTCAAACTCACACATGTGGAATTTCCATAGGGGCTTAACTTATAGTGTCTGAGTGGGTGTAGGAGTTCTTCAAGAGAAACCAGAAATTGGCATCTTGATGTGCTATTTCCCTAGCTTTAGGTATCTGCACCCGCTTCAATCTCTGTGAATACTGTGTGGTCCACACACGGTCATTCTATGATCTGAGTAGATTTGGGGGCTTCCAAGTCGGCCACCTCTAAAGGGCAAAGGGAATTTGGCCCCCGAGCTCACCCGGACACTCTATCAGGCCCCTGATGGAAAGAGGAGAAGAAGGAAGGCGATTTGGAGCCACATTGTTGGGGGGAATTAATGGTGGTGGTGTGTCTTTGAGACAGCAACTTGATGTTTCTTATTCTCTGTTCTATTACTGGAGAAAAAGGGTCATGGGACCTGGCTCACGGGGTTGTTGGGAGAAATGAGCAGCACAGCCAGCTCACCATGTGCAGCTCATGATACACTAAGAAAGCATGAGCTTCATGTACATTTCCATTCTTCCGTAGTTTTCAGAGATGACCAGTTTATTCAGAGAGTGATCAGAAGTCGTTTGGTACCTACAGAAGTTTTGCGTAGAGAGGAAGAACAGGGTAGAGAGAAACGCAGTGCGAAAATACGAGAAGTTGGAAATCCTGAGCTACTGATTTCTGAACGAAGTCCTCTGCCCGAATTCAAAGATGCACGTGTTTTCCACTCCCTGCTGGCCTCAGCGAGCCCACATTCCTCAGCCATTGCCCTGGCGCCTGTCGTGTGAGGGTGTGGGGATTGCTGGCTGGTGCTTTAGAACATGTGCGTTCTCAAGCCCCTCCTCTCCAGGGCAGCCTGCAATTCTTTCCCCCTCTCCACAGCCTTTATTTGTGCAGAACAATGAGAATGAGGACACAGAGGAGCATCACCCAGATTCTGCTGCGCCTGAGTGGTGACAAAGCTTGAGGGAGCCGGTGCCCATCAGCAAAGGGGTGCCTTCCTCCATCTGGTCGTGGCAGGGCCATTTCGAAGGTTACTGAGGGCCAGTGACTTTCTTTTTTCTTGCTTTGCTATGAGATGTGCTGTTTCTGAGTAACAATCCACGATAATGGGGTGGGAGTGGGGGCTTGTTTCCAAGATGGGGTCCAACACTACCAACAGTTAACTTGGAAGTGAAAAAGAAAATAGAAGGCGAATGATACTGTTTGTATGAGTGCATTGGTTCCATGGGATCTCACCACCGTAAGATAACATGAAAGCATAATTCTTAAGCACATATTTTAAGACAATACACGCATATACATACACACACCTACACGTTCTACTGTCAAATTACAAAATTTAGGCCATAGAACGTGTAGAAAGTCCACACACATTACTGAGGAAAACCCAAATCTCCCACATAGGTGCTGCCTGGGATCCAGATCTGTTTCAGAAACGCGAAGCAGACGGGCACTGCGAGCCACTCAACGGTCATTCTAATTCACATTACGTTCACTTTGCTGCAAAGCGTGCCAGTAATTCATTTGCCTTTGAAAATGACACTTAAATTTGAAATATCTTCCAAGGAGCTGTCCTGACATGGTACGCTTAGTCCTCCTAGGATTTTGTCCTCCTTGATTGTAATTCACCCCATGCTAATCCACCCAGAGGACTTCCCCAGATTTGTCTGTTCTAGTGCTTATTCATACTATTAATATTTTAACATTTGCTGGGTCCTGTTAGGCTACCAAGCATTGATTGGCTTGCAGAATTTTAAGTGCATTTCACTTTGCTGATTTTTGGTTTCCTGTGCCTAAGCTCCAGAATGCGCCTAGCTGAGGTGCCGTCAGTTACAGTGTATTGGACGGTGGCATACAGTTGGGATTCCGGCTTACGATGAAAAAGCTTCTGAGTAGCTTTCTAAGAGCACATGACTATTCTGAGCCAAAGGTGGGAAGCGGCTCTCAGCAGTCATATGAGGTAAGCATTTTCTTATAAATGCAACTCTTGAGTACAGAATTAAACTTTGCAAACAGTAAAAAAAAAAAAAAATGCCCTTATCATGTAACCAATGGCTTGAGATGACCTCTAGGAGGTATCTCTTTAATAACCTGGGAAGGAATGTGGCAATCATTTAATACACATGTGATGGGAAAATTTCAAACTGTAAGACCCATGAGATAGAAAAAAGAGAGAGAGAAAAGAAGTTTCATTTCTATAAGCTATCTGCATTTTCTATACCTCAGTAAGTCATAATTTTAAGTAAAATGTGGTGTGAACTTGAACTTGTACATTTAAGTTAAGAATCTTAGCCAGTGACACATTGCAGAAGATAAGGCTCTGTCTTCCTGTTCCAAAACACACACACACACACACACACACACATATATATATATATACACACACACATACACACACTTCTCTCCTGATTCCTTTGGCTGGCTTGTCCTATTTCATGGTAGAGTTGAAATATTTCAAGCTAAGATAACAGAGTCAAATTCAAGGTCATCTTAGCACAACTTGGGGAAATGCCAACCATAGCAGCCTGTTGTTCTTGACAGGTACAACTCCATCAGTTTCTCCAAAGAGAGAAAGATTTGCAGAACATTCCATAGGGAAATGGAGCAAATGCCTCGTTGAGTTACGATCACTGAAATATGTTCCTTGGCGCACCGTGTTCGCATCTTTCGTAGACCATTATAAAAAAGATGACGGGACTGAAAATAAAAGCAAATGTTAGTAGAAAGGATTCTGTTGAGTCCGTCAATAGTATGAAAGGTTAGACAATTGTTGGGACTTACCCGAGGATGAATTATTTTCTTTGGACTCTTATTAGCACCACAGATAAACACAACAGTAAATTGTGAATGTAAATAATATGGTTTGAACTTTTCTTTTTTGCGGCTAACAGACTGTCCCTTGAAGATGCTTCCAACGTGCGTGTTCATCAGGTCACTGTCCAACGCTATAGCTCATCCTAAGATGGAGGCTCGTTTCTTCTGAATTGTTTGAACCAGGTTGTAGTCTGTGCGGCATCAGCAGGAAGAACAGGAGAGCTTCTCCAGGGCTGTCGCCTCAAACACTCATCAGCCCAATCCCAACTGGGGTGAGGTTTTTAAAGTAACAACGCACATTTAGAAAATCAGCCTTGCTTTCCCTTGCTGTGGCTGCTCTAGCCTTTACTCTGCTAAAGAAAGAAAAAAAAACTGGGGGAAAAGATCAGCATGTTCTGGTAGTTGTACTTAAAACAGAGGAAATATGTCTGTCTTGCCTCTGGGCATCTAGGCATCTTGTAGGCAACCCCGATGGGCGGATGGGAATCTAGGCTGTTAGGAAGTATCTGCTGAGAAACACATACCTCAGCCGCCCATTTAGCTGGTGTGGATTATCTGTAAAGTTGTTTTTAATGTATTAGATGTTATTTTGCCCAGACGGTGCCCAAGCACTAGCCAGTCATCGTAAGTACATGTAATTGTCTGGGCGAAATATTTTTAAAGTAAACAAGGGTTCCTAGAGACTACTTTTAAACCACTAAATGGATATATACTCATGAACATGTGAACAGCAGGTTGAAGTATTTAGAATTTTTTAAAAAAATATTTTATTGTCAAATTGGTTTCCATATAACACCCAGTGCTTCTCCCCACAGGTGCCCCCCACCATGACCATCACCCCCTCCCTCCCCACCTCCCCCTTCAGTCCATGGTTCGTTTTCAGTATTAAGTAATCTCCCTTGATCTGTGTCCCTCACTCTCCCCCACTCTCTTTCCCCTTTCCTCTCCCCATGGTCCCCTGCCAGGTCTCTCCTGTTAGACCTATGAATGTGAACATATGGTATCTGTCCTTCTCTGCCTGACTTATTTCACTTAGCATGACACCCTTGAGGTCCATCCACTTTGCTACAAATGGCCAGATTTCATTCTTCCTCATTGCCATATAGTACTCCATTGAGTATATATACCACATCTTCTTGATCCACTCATCAGTTGATGGACATTTAGGCTCTTTCCATGATTTGGCTATTGTTGACAGCGCTGCTATGAACATTGGGGTACATGTGCTCCTATGCATCAGCACTTCTGTATCCCCTGGGTAAATCCCTAGCAGGGCTATTGCTGGGTCCTAGGGGAGTTCCATCGATAGTTTTTTGAGGAATCTCCACACTGTTTTCCAGAACGGCTGCACCAGTTAAGCAAACTACAGAATAGGAGTGAGTTCTAGGAAAATCATACAGAGTGAAAGCGGAAGATGCAGGTGGGCGGGGGACCGTGTTTGTAGACCCTGCTGAGGGCTTGGGGCTCTGCCGAAAGAGATTGGAATCCATTTCATCTTGTAAACCCACATCTCATAGTCCTTGGGCCAGTGTGCACAAGCTGTGTTATTCCCATCCAAGTGGCCTTAAAGACACTTAAAGGAGTACACTCAGGTTTCATGATTGTTTAGCTAGGTTCTCTCCAATCCACTCACAAAAACCAAAATTCTAGAAGGACAGGGAACAGCAGAATGGGTTTTAGCTAATGATAAACCTTGCTAAACTGCCCCCAGGCCACTCCTGAGTCTGTATCTAGTTAAAGCTGGATTCTTGGCAGTTTGCTTGGTCTTCTTTCAACTGTTCAGTATCTGGCTCAATTGGGTTGTACCTATTTTACGTTCATCAAATCGCCACTTAAGTGTCCAGACCTGTATGAATAAGTGGCTGGCATTAGTGATTCCAACTCATGCATCTTTAGGACTAAAAATAATCAAAGAAGAGGCAAGTCAGAAATATAAACTATTTCTGCACAAGTCATACATAATCCAATTTCACTGCACATATACCTACAATTTGCATAGAAAAAATATGACTTGACTAAAATTCCATGATCCTGGCTATGCTATCCTTTTAAGATCATGTTTCATCTGTGATTGGAAGCTTTGTTTGGAGCTCGATTCAATCCACTTAGATGAGGTGACTGAGGAATATTGGAGACTCGGTTTGGAGGTCAAATGGTTTGGTTTGAAAAGTTGTTTCTTCAGCTAACTTGCCTTATAGCTTTGGGCATGTCACTTCATCAGTTAGCCTCAGTTTCCTCGCTGAGGTTCCAAGACTAACACATTCATCCTTGTTTTCTCATTCTCCTCATATAGTCCACTGAGCTTGTGGAGTTGCCGCCGGCATGGGCGGGGTAGGGGGTGGCATGCATGCAGTGAACTCTCAAGGGGCAGTGGAGTGCGGTAGCGAGCAGAGCAGATTCTAGCAGCCACATGCCTGAGTGTGGACCCGGGATTTGCCACCTGTTATCTCTATCCTTGGACAAGTTACTTAACCTCCCTGTGCTTCTGTTTGCTCTCCCACAGGAGAGGAATAATAGCAATAACTAGGGTCGTCATGGTGATTAAGTGAGTTAGTTTATGTAAAGTGCTTAGAAGAGTATCTGACATGCAGTAAATAAATGGTACCTAATAATGACAAGTATTTATTATTGCTGCATAATTACATTATTGTGATATTTATTATTTCTTGCACATTCCATGTCTTCTTTCCTGTCACTTGATGGTGATGTCTTGGGTTCTTGCTTTGCCTCTAGTGACATCTGTTCACTTGAAGTGTGGAACTTCAGCTCAAGAAGCATGAACTGGTCCGGCAACGGGCAAGAATCATGAGGATCTCTATCTTGGAATCACACGTAGTATATTCTGGGGCCCCTGCATCATGCACTTGGGCTCAACTGAATGGCTTAAAGGCCAACGCTATGCAGAGGAAACACAATTGTGATGTGACTGGGAGATTGGGATCATTAATTTTATGTGTCAGGTTGACAGGGCCACAGAGTGCCCAGACATTTGGTCAAATATCATTCTGAGGGCATTTGTGTTTCCAGCTGATATTAACATTTGACTTGGTAGGCTAAGTAAAAAGATTGTCTTCCTGAATGTGGGTGGGCCTCCTCTCATCATTTGAAGGCCTGAATAGAACAAAAAGGATTGAGTAAGAGGGAATTCCTCTTGTCTTACTGCCTTCACACTGGGACATCAGGTTTCTCTTGACTACAGACGGGAACTACACCATCAGCTCTCCTGAGTCTCAGGCCCTTGAACTTGAAATAGAACTAAGCCACTGGCTCTCCACCCAGCTGATTCACCCTAAAGTTCCTGGGTCTTATCAACCTGCATAATCCTATGGGTCAATTATTCAATTATCTATCTATCATCTTCTATTGCTTCTGTTTCTCCAGAAATCCCTGACCAACAGAGAGGTGAATAGAGTTGCACTAATATTTTATAAAATTTGTCCACTTTGTGGTTTTTTTCTTGCCTATGGAATTGACATTGTAACAAAGATTTCATTTGACAAAAAATGTGAATCTAGCACATCAATCTATTTATTCAGCCAAAAAAATGCATTTAGGGTCTATTATGTACCCGGCATTATGCCATCCTCTGATAAATAATGGGCAAAATGGTTCTTATCTTTGTGGAGAGTATAGTCTGGTAGGGGAGAGAAATATTGAAGAACTACACAAAATATAATATTTATAGATTTTATGAAAGACATGAAGAGGGTGTAGACTGTGTGAGGAGATGTCAATTGAGCTAAAATCTGAACAATGAGAATCTTTTAATCGTACCAACAGGCGGCAGGAAATTCTGGGCCAAGAGCCTGCATGAAAATGCAGACTGCGGATGTTGAGATGTTGGCCAAACTGAAGGGAAGGGTTCGGCTGAGTCCTAGCAAAGCCAACGGGAATGGCAGGAGGTGAAGTCACAGGCTGGGTAGTGACAGACTGGTCAGGGCTTTGGGGAGCACAGCAAAGAGACTTCAGGAGAAATGAATGTGAGGCTGGGGGAGGATGTGAAAGGATGGAGTAACTCGACTTGATTCGGGTTTTAGAAAATGGTCCAAGCTTACTGAGCAAAGAATTGATTCAACTGGGCTGGGGGGAGGCTGGAAGACTTCGCAGGTGGTGCAGCGGTCCCTGGGGGAGACTGTGTCCTGGATGAAAGTGGTGGCAGGAGAGGCAGGGGAGAAGCAGCAATGGAAACGCATCCCCTCTTTTACCTGCTGGTGCTCACTTGCATCTCACATCTCATTTATCTCCCATGCACCGCCCAGAATGCCTCCGGGTCCACCACCCTCCTTGCTGTCATCTTTATAACACATCACAGTGTGAGTCGCTAAAATTCTTCAGGGCAAGGACTTTTTCTTTTTTTCCCCTTTTTTTTCAGAATTATATCTCTGGGATCTAGTAGAGTGCCTGGCACATAATTCTAATTCAATACATATTTATTGCATGGGCTGATGAAATGAGTACTGTACACTCCGCTGAAAAGAGCAAAACAGTCCCAATTTCCTGACAGACTTTAGGAAATGAAAAGCATAGAGTAAGAAACCCTTTAAATATGTTGTTCCAGCTTGGTTTAGACAGAAATTCTAGAAACATTAGGTGGGTAAAGTTATCTGGATTCACTGAAGCTGATACTTATCTCTGAAGTACTCTCCCCCACCCCCACCCTCACACCCCCACCAGGTATCGAACAGGATGGAATGTAAAGGTCTTAACCAGGCAAACAGTTGTCGATTCTGCACCACTTTGGGAATGTCTGCAAGGCGGCAAGGGTGGTATCTTGCCAAAAGCATTCAAGTCCTCACTTCTTTCTCGTGCAGTTTCCTGTGCAATCTCACTGACCAGCACCATCTTGGTGTATCTGCTGCAAATGAGCCCAAGCCAGGGAAGCCACGGAGAGGTGTGGTGCTTAAGACTTGGGAGAGCGTGCTGGAGAAGCAGCTTTGAGAGCCCAGCAGGGCGGATGCTACACTCAGGGCTTCGGGACTCATGAGCAGCATCCTTTCTCTTTGCATAAGCGGTGCATCCTTGATTTAGTCCCTATGACACTGGGGACATGTCTCTGTTCCAATCAATAGGAGGGAGTTTGAGGAACAAGGATCCGTCTCACTGCTGACTTTGTATCTGAAAATTAGAGAAAACAGCCCAGTCTCCCACTGCTGGGGATTTATGGGACTTCTGTGAGCACCGTTTGCAGTCACTAGACTGGTTAGCTTCAATAACTTGTGTGATTTAGTTTTCCACTGAAACTGAGTCAACCAGTAGTTTGAACTAGCAAAATGGGTTGTCATTTTGGTATTATATGAACAGAGACTGTTTGTGGATTCAGGATCAAGAGTGTGAGAAGACAGATCACTTAGGTTGAAATAAGAGTTTTTAAAACATGTATGGGGAAATGTGTAGAGAGAGTGCCTGTCATCTCCCTCTTCTAAAAAAATTAGGGAACCCCAACTAGGTAGAAGCATCCTGTAAAGTGGGGGAAAACATGTACAAAATTGTATAAAAACTCATAAAACCTCACCAAAATCAAAAGCCTCCGTGCAGCAAAGGAAACAACCAACAAAACTATAAGGCAACTGATGGAATGGGAGAAGGTATCTGCAAACGACAGATTGGATAAATTATTATTATCTAAAATGTATAAAGAATTTATCAAACTCCACACCCCAAAACCAAATCATCCAGGGAAGAAATGGGCAGAAGACATGAATAGACATTTCTCTAATGAAGACATTGAGACGGCCCACAGACACATGAAAAGATGCTCAATGTCACCCATCATCAGGGGAATACAAATCAAAACCACAGTGAGATACCACCTCACACCTGTCAGAACGGCTGACATTAACAACTCAGGCAACAACAGATGTGGGCGAGGATGTGGGGAAAGAGGATCTCTTTTTTTTAAGTTTCTAAAGTTTTATTTATTTTTTAATAGTTTATTGTCAAATTGGTTTCCATATAACCCCCAGTGCTTCTCCCCACAAGTGCCCCCTCTCCAATACCATCACCCCCTTCCCCCCCTCCCCCTCTCCCTTCAGCCCTCGGTTTGTTTTCAGTATTCAATAGTCTCTCATGGTTTGTGTCCCTCTCTCTCTTCAACTCTCTTTCCCCCTTCCCCTCCCCATGGTCCTCTGTTGGGTATGTCCTGTTAGAACTATGTGTGCAAACATATGGTGTCTGTCCTTCTCTCAGGCAAAGAAGAGGATCTCTTTTGCACTTCTGGTGGGCATGCAAACTGGGGCAGCCACTCTGGAAAGCAGTATGGAAGTTCCTCAAAAAGTTAAAAATAGAACTACACAATGACCCGGCAATTGCACGTCTAGGTATTTATAAAAGACTACAAAAATGGCGATTCAAAGAGGCACATGCACCCCCACTATTTACAGCAAAGCTGTTCACAGTAGCTACATTATGGAAGGAGCCCAAATGTCCATTAACTGTTGAATAGATAAAGAAGATGTGATACACACACACACACACACACACACACACACACACACACACGTGCAGGAATATTACTTGGCAGTTAAAAAGAATGAAATATTGCCATTTGTTACAACATAGATGGAACTAGAGTGTATTATGCTAAGCGAAATTAGTCAGAGAAAGACAAATATATGGTTTCACTCATGTGGAATTTAAGAAATAAAACAGATGAACATAGGGAAAGGGTCACAAAAATAAGATGAAAATAGAGGGGGAGGCAAACCATATGAGACTCTTAAATGCAGAGAACAAACTGAGGGTTGCTGGAGGGACATTGGGTGGGGTGGGGGAGGGATGGGCTAAATGGGTGATGGGCGTTAAGAAGGGCACTTGTTGGGATGAGCACTGGGTGTCATCTGTAAGTGATGAATCGCTAGGTTCTACTCCTGAAACCAATACTACACTAATGTTAAATAACTTGAATTTTAATAAATAATGTTTTTAAAAAGCTCATTAAAGGTCAAACCTGGAAATGACCCAATGTCCTTCATTAGGAGAGTGGATAAATAAACTACATATATTCCCATAAAAGAGAATTAGCCCAGACAGCAAAAGCACTGAATGGCATGAGACATTAGGGATGAACCTTAGCAATGCCGTATTAAAGTAAAAAGTTAAAAACAGATGAAATGGTTACATACATATATGTGTGTTATATACATACCTACATACACACACATATATGATGGAGCTAAATAAAATTGGAAGTGAGAGATTCAGGTTGCATGAGGGCAGAGTGATAGAATGGGGTTGGAGGAAATGCAAGTTTAGATGTAGATTACTGTCATCATTTTAGTTTGATTTACATAGTACAGATCTGCAGGTTCTAATTATACCATTAAAAAGAGGGGCGAAAGGAAAGGAGGGAGGGAAGGACTTTACGTATATCAATATTGAGAGTGGGCCATAAAAAATATAAATCCAGTTTTGCACCCGAGTGAAAGAGAGACACAGAGAGAGGGAGAAGCCACAACAGTTGAACAGGTGATCAAAATTAGCCTTTTCTTAGACCACTAGGTGAAAGTCTCTAAGTTCATGTGGTCATCTGGGGTGTGTCGGGAACCAGGGCCAGAAAATCTAACTTGTTTTCCCTGACACCTGTCTGTTCTTCTGTGCATCTTATCGAGTGAAAGTCACCACCAATCTTCAGAAAATCTGAAAACAACGCCACCCTATTCTGCCACGCCATCTCCCTTGTCCTCTGTATCTATTCTGGATCTGCATGTGCTCACTTCCAATGGCCTCCCAAAGTCATCATCACCCTCCATCTCATCGATGAAGAAGCGACCTCTCAACCGCCCTTCTTGTGTTCCAGGGTGTGTATTCTGGAGTGGCCGTGTCACCCCCTCTCTACTGTGACAGCCTACACTTCCTTCCCTGACAGTGTAGGAAGAAGCCAAACCCTTTAGTGCTACAGACAAGAGCGTTCATCATCTGGGGGGCCTACAACTCCTTCCATAGCTGCTTGTTTGACCCTGACGGTCACATAGATCGTGTTCTCATATTTGGTCTCCTTTCATCCGGTTAGCATGCTCTTCTCTCTGTCTCCCCCACCTTATTTTTTTTTAATATCTTTTGCTTTACTGAATCTTCTTAACATCTGATGGTTAAAGACTTTACACCAAAAAGGACAAAAGGAAACTTGAGGCAAAGCCAGTGTAGGATCTTGGGACCAAATGTAGTATTAGATCAGAATTCTGTAGATTGTTGCAGGCAGTGTATTAAATGCCTCATGCCTTTTTCATTTGAGGAAGGTTTTGCTTCTTGATATTCCTGGAGCATGGCCCTCTTGGCCCCTCTCTGGCCCCTGGGCTCCCCTAGAGCACATGGACAACGGCTAGAGCTCTGGTAGCCCAGCACCCAGCAGAGTGTCTGACGGCCAACAGATGCTCAATCAGTGTGAGGCCAGCAAGAGGACAGGTTAGAAACCAATACCCCGCGCTTAACTTGCTTTGAGAATAAATTGTCCCGCTTGTTATTTCTTCTTTGGTTCAATATTTCTCTCAGCAGAGTAGAATACGAATAACCCTTCTCTTTTTCTCAAAATAAAATTCAGCTAAAGTCTTGTGGACTAAAAAGTTCAGAAGACTAGAATATTTTTGAAGGTACAAGTAGATGGGATACAATGACACTACAACCAAAATGTGTGTAAAGTACACCGTATTTTTTTTAGCACACTGCATTGGTCTTCACTGTATTAAACACCTCTATTCATATCAAACTTCAACAATGGTGTTAAGTAATAGTGGCCTTTTAATTTAAAACAAAATACAGTACACATGCTAACTAATTCTAGAGGGCCCAATGAGATGGAAATAATGTATTCATGGGAACTGCATTAAACAAATCCGTGTTTGAGACGCTTCCCTAAAAATTATAACGCTATCAAACTTCAACAGGAGCAACTATAAATTGATTTAAGTAGCAGCAGGTCAACTAAAAAGAGATAAATCAAAATTACTTTTATTTTTTTATTTTTCAAAGTTTTTACAAAATTACTTTTTTTAAGTTTATTTATTTATTTATTTATTTTTAGTTTGAGAGAGAAAGAGAGTGAGTCTGAGTGAGGAAGGAGCAGAGAGAGAGGGAGAGAGAATCTCAAGCAGACTCTGCACTGTCAGCACAGGGCCTGACTTGGGGCTTGAACTCAGGAACCATGAGATCATGACCTGAGCCGAAATCAAGAGTCAGACACTTAACTGAGCCACCCAGGTGCCCCTTTAAAATCACTTCCAAAGAGAGATCGCGGCTGTGGGTGTTCAGGGATTTGCAGTGACAGCAGCCTCAAACCTGCACGTGACTGTGGTTCTCCCAGCCGTCCAGGCGAGAACTCCCTGTTCCTCAGGGACCTGATGATCCAGGCCCCCACCCCACACCGTCAGGCTGCAGGTGTTAAGAGCAGGAGTAAAGGGGCCCCTGGGAAGGCCGGAAGTGAACTGTTTTAGCCTCTGTTTATCTGTCGCGGTCATTTTCCTAGCTTCAGGTTTCTCCCGGCTGACAGAGCTGGGGTCAGACTCGTTGGCTTTTTCCCCACAGAGGAGAATCTGTTTGGACAGAAGAAAGGGGGTCTTTCCAGTGCTCTGTCCGTGTCTTCACTCACTCTGACAACTTCTGATGAATGTGGGTCCTGTTCTCACACACTTGCACCCTCCTCTGTTTCTGAGCACATTTCCTCCCCTGTCAGCATTCTCTGAAGTCGGCATTGCAGCTTTTGGTGTGATTTAGGCAGAACTTGAAGCTTCAGCGATGCTCCTGAATTTCTTTCCAGTTGTGCGTTCAGAATGCAAACACTCAGTTCGGAAGGTTTTTGTGTTTTTTTAAAAATTTCTCCTGTAGGTTCTGCATTCATTTGATTTTCATTTTCTTCAAATAACTTTTTAAAATATTTATTTTTCTTCCTCAGGCCTTTTAAAAGAAACATCTACACATTAACGGCATCCATGACTTTTTTCAAATCAGCTTCTGCCAGGCCAGATGATTCCTTTTTCCAGTTGACTCTTTCTGATGCCACGCTGCTGTCATCCGCATAATCGTCTCTAAAGAGGCCAGGCGACTTCCCGTCTTCTGCAAGGCTGCAGTCGGAGACTGTCCTTGGCTGTCCCGTCATTCACAAGCTGTTACAGAGTTTGCTCGCCCGTTCTTTTCTTCCTTCTGCTCAGCGTCCTCTCTGGGTTCCTGGGGTCTAAGCAAGGGTTTTCCTCCAACCGTGCGGTTTTCTGAGGTTGCTCTACGTTCTCTGCTTTCATCAGCCACTTGGGATTGGAAAGGTGTTGAAACCTCTTCCAGAAACTCTGTTCTTGATGGTGAACTATCAGCAGCGCCCATGAGGGTTTCACCTGTTTCACCGAGGACGCAGGTGAATCTCAGGGTTAGATTCTGGGACCGGAGGGCGGAGCTGGAACCCAGCGGGGCAGGCCTGGTCCCGCAGGGGTGCGGCGGGGCTGCTGCCCAGAGCCCGGATGTACCAGATGGCTGACACCTGGGGCTTATAAGGCGCCAGCTCCCTGAACAGCAGGTGCGGTGCGGGTCACCTTAAGGTTGCGGCTCTCTGGCTGTCCGCCTGAAGGCTTCCGGCGCTGATCCCCTGCTGCGGAGGAGCAGAGCGCACAGCAGGTGGGCCGGATGGGGGTGCGGCAGGGGTGGGGGTGCCAGTGGACCCGGGTGGGCCTCGAGAGCCGTCTTGGGGACTGAGGGCGTTCTGGACAAGGGGTGCGTGGCTCCCCAGTCACCGTGCTCGCTGAGGGCACCCAATGGCCCTAGTCCACCCACCCAGCAGACCCACCAGCTGCTAGGTTTTGGGGGGTCTGCAACTGGCTCGAGGGCAGAGAGCCAGGCCTGTTCAGCCAGGAATTAGGGCGCCGCGGGGCCTACTCTGGGACAGAGTCCGGGGGTCACCACGCAGTGCTGGGCTGGGGGGCACG